>VDFB02120084.1:334134-356104 GCA_007258455.2 Sequoia sempervirens | reverse complement strand
AAGTAAAAGTCATAAACACACACTTGAGAGTGAGAGAGAGAATAAACAAGCATGTACCTTGTTTCTTTCTATGATAGTTTTCCAAGTTTTGATCATGCCTCTTTTGTTCTTCTTCTTTTGACAATTTTTGTTGAGATGCATTTTATCTTTTTCTTTGTTGTCCCATTTTCTTCTTCAACTTAAAGATGACTCTAAACAAGTCCTCTACCAACTTAGTTAAATTATCCTCCAAATTTTGCCTTGATTGATAAAAATGAAAAGTTGTCGAGCTCCAATATTTGCCTCCTTGATAAATGTGCAAAAACTTCTCCAAAATCTACACTCCAAGTAAATCAAAATTATTCGAGTGTACATGGAATAACTAGATCCTAGTTTAAATGAATCAAGTAGTAAACAAACAAGTTATTTCATTGTGGAGTTTGTTTTTATTTAATTCATAGGTATGCACAACATATCTAGTAATTTTAGAATTTTGTTAAAGTGTCAAAAATGTATAAATATTAGAGGTATAATTTGAATTGAATTTTCTTAATTATATTTGAATTGAATTTCAAGTTAGTTGTTGAAAATGTATAATAGAGGTAGAATTTGAATTAAATTCTCTTAATTATATTTGAATTGAATTTCAAGTTACTTGTCAAAAACGTATAATAGCTCAATATAATTTGAATAATTTTCTTAAAATTATATTTGAATTGAATTTCAAGTTACTTGTCAAAAAGATTATATCTTGTTCTCAACTCAATGGTTCAAGTTGCTTAAGTCATTTTTAAAAAAATATTTATTGTGATCAACATGAATGAACTTAATTATAAAATGGCATTGATTTCCCTAAAATTCTACTAGAGATCAAATGTATATTGAATATAAGGAAATGTAAGTTGTAAGAGATCATAAAATAAGAAAACATGTATGTATATATTGAATATTTAAAGCAAATGCATACATATATTACATGTAAACATGTTTAAACCATAAGAAAAAACATGTACATATATGTAAAGGGATACAATACATATAAACATAACACATATTATAAGCAAAGAGGCAAAAGTATGTATATCTCATATAAGAAAATATATGTACATATCATAAAAGCAAAGTGTAATTTAGAGATCATCAAATATCAAATACTATTAAAGATCATCATATAATCAAATACATGTGGTAAAGACCAAAAATCTAGAATGCATGGCCTAATATGAATGTCTACTCTAGACGAATGGCCATCTGAATGAGAACGGTCCTGCTCTGATGGATGTGTTGAGCCCTGCAAATAAAATTGTGTACAAGATGTGTTAAATACATATAATTTATATTAAATAAATTTTATGAAAGTTATTTTTAAATGAACTTGTATTTTTAAATATTAATCTAGATCTATGCATGTACATAAATATATTGCATGTACATATACACGTGTGATTATATAAAAATGTAAAACTCACATGTCTACTAATAGTAGATTCATCCATAGAGTCACATCGATCATGCACACGATCTGGACCAAGGCTAGGAGTGATATGAGGTATGTCCACTTGTAACAATATATATACACATATATATCAACTTACATGAATATCTAGTTAAAAAGAAATTTAAAAAATAATGAAAAAAGAATTGAAACATGCACATGCACACATACATGCACATCATCTGATATCGAATGACCTAAGTCCTCTGAAACAGTCGCCTCCACCATATCCACCAAACGATCAAGCGATGAATCAACATCTGCATCCATCCGATCTATCCCATGTCATTCCAGAAATGATGAATGTAGATGACTATGAAGGTGAGATGGCATCGACGATGATGAACCAGAACCAATCAACATATCAGTAAAACCCATAGTCTATGCAACTGCCGAATGAACTGTAGATGGAACCTAATGCGCACTAGTGCTCGACTGAGAGTGATGGGATCCTGAACCGAATGACTTATGTCTCAAATGATCTCTAACATGCTCTATAACATCCCATTGTTCCATGCAATGTGGGTATATGCCTCCAACAAGTCCTCAGCCAAACAATGCAGAGTCATGTGTGACATATCTCCTATAAGTGCATCAAGTTGTGTAGGAGTAGGGATGTCGGCCACTGTAAAAGGATCCATGGTGGTCCACTGTGCTGAAAATGGTGTGGATCAAGAATGTCTAGATATCAAATACTGACCTACACGATCATCAGATATCCTAGTGGTGGCAGTTGCAATGTCACCTACAGTGTCAATTGCTTCCTTTTGGGAAGCAACGACAACCTCATCTGCTAAGGGGGCTAGAGCTAGGGTGAGAGAAGGAGACATGTCCTAACCAATACCCTAAACACTAGGGTTGGTCTATCTACTCAATGATAGGTGGGCCTATCAGCAATCCTACCATGCCTTTGACCAAAGATATGGTGGAATGTCCGTAGTTAACTTTGAGGCCCAAATGGACCTCAACATACAACTGCCGAACAAAATATACAATGAAATCTGGTCATTGTTTGGGTATAGACCATGCGCTGAAGAAATCATGAGTATATCAATGAGGCCATAGCATGATCGACGCATCTAGTGACCTGGTATCCCCTAACCTTATGGCACACATTTTGATAAAATGGAAAACAAGTGGCTTTTATCATTTCTTTGGTGACACTATCTTGTATTTGTTTAAGGGGAATCGTCACCATGCACTTCTTCCCGCATGCGGAAAAGAATAACAGTCACTCTATCTAGGAATATGCACTAGTCCTCTAAAGTTCATCTTTAGTTTTTCTAGACTATGCAATATTAACATGCATGGTTCACTATATATCCCTGTGTTTGCACCCTGTGCTTATGAATCTCTCAATTTTTTATTATCTCAATTACTAGTATTTGCAAACAAAGAATCTGGCACAGGTGGAACATGATCTAAATTTTCCATGTTATATACATATACAGTACACCTAAAAAAACAATGAGACTTTGGTAAATAATATATCTAGATAAAGAGAATACAAATCTAAAATAGAACTTGTAATAATTCATTTACTCATCAATAATATTTTCATACTATTAACTTGATTTAAAAAGAATTGGAAGACAACTATAATCTATAACATAGCATCCTTAAATGGTTCAAATTTTAAATGAAACGATGAAAGAAAGAATAAGAATACAAATATTAAAGTATAAAATCATTTGAAAATAATTGGGGATAAAAATATTTAATCTAATAGTTGTTAACATAAATGAACTTCAATTATATAGCCAAGAACATAAAAAAATTATAGATTGGAAAGCAAAATAAATATCTCATATTACTTCAATCAAATCTAATAAAGTTCGACTTCATTGCATACTTGTTATAAATATCTCACATGAACCAATGAAACTCAATGTGTCTCCAAATTACATAAGAAGAGCTTGAACCTAAATGTGAAGAAGAAAAAGAGATTCAAAATCCATCATTTTGTAATGAGTTTGTTAAAATTTAAAAACATTCAAGAACCCCAAAATGGTTTGAAATTGATGTTAAATTTTTTTTAATGTATTAAATTCTATTGTAAATAATAGTAAGGAAAAAGATAAAAGAGTTGCTCATAGACTAATAACATCATTAGTAACTGTAGATGTCTAAATTGGGACACTTAATTTATCCAAATTCATCCCCTTTCATCTTATTTTCGTTAATTAAGTAATACTAGTATTATTTAATTAATACCTTTAATTCTGCCAAATCCCTAAGGTATTTAATCAATAATACCTTATCTCTTTAATCCTCCTTCCATCAATTAAATTAAATAAATATTCCATTTATTTAATTCCCTTTATGTCACATCCTCCATCTTTTTTATCTTATCTTAATCCATCTTCTAATCTCATCATTAGGATGTGTCACATCCTCCAACTTTTGCAAGTTGGCCTCTAATCTCTTTTAGCCACCTAACCATCCTCTAATCCCTCACTAACTAGCCTAATCAACCTATTGAATTCCTTTTCTCTTCCCCATGTCCTTTATGACATGTGCCTATGTCAACCTTATTAAAGGCTTTCCCCTTTTGTACAAGGCATCTCCCTTCCCTATGTGAATTTTTAATTCACCTTTTAATCCCCCAAGACAGCCAAAAGGAATTTTTAATTCCTTCACTTCTTCCCACATGTCCTCTACTTATTCTTTATTCTTTCCCATCTCCCCATGAGAATATTTGAGGAATTTTTAATTCCCCACTTGTCCTCTCTCCCACATGGGGACAAGGACCTCCTTTATGAGGAGATCTTGCCCAATCCCAAGGTACTTTGTACCCCCCTCCATGTCATGTCCTTCTCCTTCCACCTCATGTCCACTTCACCTTTTAGGGCTACATCACATGCCACATGTCAGGATGTGAGGGCTTGTGAGTTCTCCACTCACCTTAGCCCTACATCTTGATATTTTGTGGCTCAATCTCAACCCTCCATTTCCCCTAGGAATTCTCAAAAATCTTATAAATACCCCCTCTTTTCTCTCATTTTTGGGGAGAGATCATTTTGCTAGCCAAACTCTTGCAATTTTGTTTCTCAACTTATACTTAGCCATTTTCACATTTTCATCCACTTGCACTCATCCTCACAACACCATTTAGCTTGCATCTACTTGCCATCCAAGGAGCATACACACCAAAGATCGAAGGGCCAACCAAAGGATCGACTCAACGCAAGGTATAAGGTTCCATTTTGTTGCTTTTATCTTGCTTTGTTTCCAACTTAGGCTAATCTTGAAGTGTAGGTTGTTTTAGTTGTTTATTTGCACTCTTTTACTTGCCGCTTGTTTTCTAACACTCACATTCGACCTATCACAGTAACAAATTAAATAATTAAAAAGGCTCAATTATTAATGTAAACTTATCTTGAATTAAGCCTAAATCGTAAAACATTATCAAAAGTACTATCAATAAGATCATGATTAGAAAGTCCTATTGAAAATCATACTTGGGCTTTTAGCAGTAGGCTTCCATGAGTCGATAAGAAGCTAATTAATAGCACATAGGATGAAATTCAACAATTTTGACAATCTAACTCTAGATTTACATATGAGGTTGGAAACAACATTTTTTATACTCTACCTAGGCCATGATTTTGTTATGAGTACGAAGAGTTTATGATAGAAATACATCCATCATTGTTGAGTTAAAAGTAGGTTAAATAATATTTTTCTTAAAAAATCACTTTTATATAAATGTAGGTACATTTTGGAGAACAAAGCTATAGTATGAATAAGTGATTGACATCGATGGCTATAAATTTCAAGTTGGGGACATTCAATATAATTCATAAGGTGTTAAATAATCTTAAATGCTTTCATTGTTTAGTTAGTTTTAATCAATGTTGTATGATTTATTAAACATTTTTTTAATATTTATATGTAGGTGTTTTGGGGAGTAGCAGTGATAGATCTAGCTCATTGAGAAAGGATATAGGTAGAGAGGAGGAGTGACCTTGACAAGGATTGAGACATGGATCACCTTAGGGTGGTAGATATGAGTGGAACATATCCATAGAGAAGGATAGGAGAAGAGGATAGATATAGAAAAATGTGATCAACATAGATTAAATAACAAATAAAGCATAAATCAAATACTTTAATAGTATAAAATATAAAATGTAACCGAGCATTTGTGGGTTTGCATCCCACCAAGCATGTCAATTTGTAAGCATTGAATTTAAATAAATGAGACATTGAGGAAAATAAATGTAGACTTCAAATTGAATTAAAAAATCACCTCTAATAGAGTGAAAAGATGAATTACACAAAAAATGAACTAAAATTATAATGAAATACATATTGACAAATGGATATATCTTGCAAATGATAAAACATTTATTGCCCAACTAGATAAAATATACTTGCTCAAAATTGAGACGATAAAATGATGGATTTGATCTCAATTTATAGATTTTTTATATGATGGATAAATTGCTAGGATTTGATCATGTATCATGAGTTTAACCCAATTAAAATGTGGCTACTATTATTACCTAATTAACTAATTTATTTATTTAATGAAATTTCTTAATTATTTTGATCAATGAATTGATTGAATTATTTTCAATTTTTATCTAATTTGATTAAATATGTTAAATAATTTGATTGATATATAAACTAATTTATCATAATTTTCATTGAATTATCTAGGAATAATAGATTAAATACTTGGATTTATTTTAATTTATTTCAATATTTGTGAGAGAATGATTCATTTAAATATTTGGTTAATTTATTCTACTCGAGTAACAATGGAGGCCGATTTGATCAATAGGAGAGCATTCATCCCATCCCAAAAAGGGAGTACATTTAGAGTTTGGGACTTTTTTTTCAAAATGCTGAAGAAAATTTTCAAGATTGATTGCTGGCGTGTGGAGTTAGTAATTTGGGTGACCATAGGTGACCAAATTCTATATGAAACTCTCTAGTTAATGTCTCTCTCTTAGGTAGTGTCTTTATTTTTGTTTAATGCTATGGATCTTCTTCAAAATTATGGTTTAGTTGCTTAGTTTGTAGTGGATTATGTTTTATAAGTTCTTTTTGGACCATTCCCTAAACAATGCCATTTAGGATGATGACTTACATAATGAAATTTTTTTTGTTGGGTGTTTGCTTAGACACAAAGTTTTAAAGGAAAACTCTAGTTTCCTTTGTGTTTGAATTTCTTTGAAATGAACCTTGCAAGAATGGGATGAATCTTTAGTGGAAAATACAATCAATGGACATAAAATAGAATTGGGTGCTCTATTGTATGGAGAAACAATGGAGGCACATAAGGAAATGTTGTTTCTCCTCACTCATGTCCCTCACCCTCTGCTAGTTTTTGCTATATATATGTAATATATGGGCACTCAAAAAATATGTAATATATGTCTTCTTTTTAGGTTTTTTTTTCATTTATGGTAGGTTTTCTTAATCAATTTTGTCTATATATGATTGCTACAATCCTATTTGATGGGTCTCTTGGTTTTGTCCCTACACCTTCATGATTTGTGGGTTGACATGCCCTTCTCTATTTTGTACTTTACTATGGAAATTTTTACAATAAATATTTTAATTAGTTTAGGCCTTGATCGTTTTAGGTCTGAAAAGAAAAATTAATTTGATTTTGATAAAGTGTAGGAATTAAGGTATCATGAATTTTGTTAATAAGTGGATGTTAGGTGTTCGGGTGGGGACCATGGTATGGATATGAAGTGTATGTGAGATTTAGTGTCTACAAAATCCAAAGGTAAATCAAAATATTATAAACATCAAACTTTTTTTGGAAGGATAATATAAAACCAAATCTAAACACAATATAAACATTGTAATCACAACCATACGTAATATATATATGAGATTGCATACAACCATGTGTAAAATTTACAACCATGTAAAATTTATTCATATGTTGTTTATTAAGAAAAAATGTCATAAATTATATTTCTAGAAATAAAAAGGACTACAAATATGGAGGGAAAAAATTAAATAATCTCAACATAGCAAGGATTTTACAAAGTGATAGATAATTTTCTCAAAAGAAAAAGGATGTGTTGTGCACAAGACAACAAACCACTTTTTCATGTTTTTTGATGTCTAAATATTTACTTTCCATACATGTTTGTGAATACCACATAAATTGAGATGCACGATTATTTTAAAATCTTCACATGCATCTTAAAGTGGAAAAAAATGTAATGATAAAATTTGCATATCCATATTATTCCTATTGTATTTTTTGCCTCATTTTGAATATATATATATATATATATATGGTGCAATATTGTGCAAAGTGGTAATAATTCCCCTAGAGTTTATGACCTATTATATAGACATAAATCAAACATTTGAACTCCATTTTTTCCTTACACACATCTTATCAAAGCATTTTTTTGACACATATGATCCACATATCCACACATCCACTTTTCCTAATGAATCTTATGTGTATGTCTAATGGTGGCATGTGGAAGGATAAATATGGCTATTGAAAACTTTACCATTATCTTTACAACTAATTATGGTTATATGATTATCTTATTGTAATGAACCTAAGTTCATTCGATAGATATTAGTGAAGTTGAATTAGGAAGCATGGATTGTGCTTTATTATACACATTTTACGTTTAAAAATATGGGTCTAATTTTTGAGATATTGAAAGTCAGTTAAATTTCTTCAATAGTATATCCAAGGTATAGGGATATATTAGTGGTAAGAGTAGTGTAGGATAAAAAGGAGAATGTATAAAGAGGGGAAGGTCTAGAAAGGTAATGACATGGTAATGGAAGGAGAAGTTACACTATAAGGTTAGATTTTCATAGGATAAGGAGGAATGGTATGAAGAATGTATATTTGTATAGGATAGTGCTAGTAGTAACAATGGTGTGAACATATATAAAAGGATGGGAGATAAGAAAAATACTAGTGGAGAGAAAGGCGGTAGGACATGGGTGGTGGATCCCATGGAAGTGGTAACTATAGTATGATAGGAGGAATCATTATAAGAGGATGAAGGGTAGATGGATGCATAGAGGGTACAACATTATTAAAATGCATTAGAGTGGTAATATTATGAATAGTATTAATTCCCTAAGGATAGCCACCTAATACATTATATAAATTACTAGCCAATGAGTGGGGATATTTAGGGTGGAGAGGTGCATCAATAAGTAATTATCAATTTAGGAAAATATTTTGTTTACCAACATATGTATCTAAATTATAGTCTCAAGTGGTCATTATTTTTCATCTTCTTTAATGTGGCTCTTTATATGGTTGTCATTAGCTATTATATGAAAAAATGATTCAATTGTCATTTTATTTGCTAGTCATATTAGAGTTAAGATGAAAACTCCATAAAACAAGATTTTAAAGGATATTAATTTAACTAGATAAAAGATCAAGGAAAACACTCTCAAACATGCAATATACCCCAATTGCTTAGACAATGCATATTTCCTAATAATGTGTGCAACTACAAACTAATAACATGTAATTAATGGATGTAGATGATAATAATTAAATAATCCTAATTGAACTAGGGTTGTCCTTTTTATATATTTAAAAAGTTGTAAGAGCATTGTATGAAATGTTATATGACACATAAGAGAATAAAAAATGGGGGTTACACTAGAATATTGATTAGAATTATGAAAATCATCAAGATCATCTTAAATAATGGGTTTGAATATGTCAAAAATGGAGTATCGGTTATGAGGAGGAGGATTTGAATTTTTTTGACAAGATGTAAAGCATTTGGTAAATACATCCTATAAACCAAGTCAAGGAATATGATGTTGAAATTTGTGCCAAATTTGGTGCCATTTTTAGGTCATTATTTTGGCTCATGGCTTTGGTTAAACCACACTTCTTTTATGGTTTAAATTTTTTCTATTTATGGGTGCTTGAGATGGAGAAAGCATAATGATTTTGTAGGTATCATCATGCTACTAGAAATTACTTCATATTCACATGTTTAAATGATACTACTATAAGGGTATGCACATGAATATTTTATTGTAAATGATATTATTATCAAATAATATAATTGGTTCATGTTTTTGGTTGTGAGATTTTTCTTCCAAGAGGATTTTCCATTGTACATAATTATGTTATAAATTTATAATTTATACATTTTTCTTGTAACTAAAATTAAATCTATTTATCCATAGTTTTGATTGTTGAAATGGGAAGGCATATTTCATTTACACAAGACAAAAATGTATGTAAAATGGGGAAGCAAAATACTATATGTTGAAAACGCTTTAAAAAATTTCAAACAAATGCAATTTGAATTCAACAAATTTGAAAAAATTAGCATTTAGGGTTTCGAAATTAAACAAATAGATGCATTTTGAACTCTAAAAAAATTGAATTTTAAATAACTAGTGCTCGATAGTGCTCGATATGCAAACTGGAATGATGAACTTTGGAGAGACAAACTTAAATTTTCTTTCGCTGGAAAGAAAAACCTCTGTTTGGTCGCCATCACATTCTCAGTTCATCGCACGCACCAAGGAAAGTGACTGGTAAAGTTAAAAGTAAAAGTGACAGTTGAAAATGAAAGAATTTTTGGTTTTTGTCATATTTAAGGGGTTTGGTCGAACCCATGTTCGACCGAACCTATTTAAATATGATTTTTTAATTTAGGTTTTAGAGGTTCGGTCGAACCATGGGTTCAACCGAACCATGTGTTCGGCTAAACCCCTTGTGAGGTTCGATCGAACCATTGGGTTCGACCGAACCCATTGAATATGGTGAAAAAAAGAGTGAAATTTCCTTCCTCTTATAAATTGTAAACCACTATTCTAAAGCCAGCCCTAAGGTTTTCACATCTTCTACAACTCTATTGGCTCTCACAACTATCTCTTTCACTCTTTCTCTACTTGGCTTCTTCAAGCCTTGCAGGTGACATCTTACTTGTTTTGTGTCCTTGAGCATATTGGGATTTATCACAAACCTTGTCTATGCATTTTACTATCTTTTCTATTCATCTATCTATCTATCTATCTATTTGGTTGTCTGTGGGGGTGGGAACACTGCAATGAGTGTTTGACTGAGGAAAACCCCTAAAAATCCCAACAATTTTCCTCGGTATTATGCATGTGCAAGTATTGAAGACATTTATTTGTTGGAGGCTTCATTGCTTGGTTGGTTGTGAGCGCTCTCTTTTCTCTTCTTTCATTTCATCATGTACATTTCATTTAATCTATATTTTACTTAGTTTATATTTTGTTTCAATGCATTCTTGATGGTTCTTAGTAATCGGAATAGAAGTAATCACCTAGTTTTTTCTTAACTGTCTCATTTTTTGGTTCATACGAGATTCCAATGCACCTTTGGGACACCAGTGCATCGCGTTGTCATCCGTGTGTTGTGTTGTAGTTCTTTGGCCGAGAACTTGTCAGCTTGTCTAGAAAACCTCTGTGATCTACTCTTTTGGATTCTAGAATTCTCCCCCTTTTTCATCTCATCACTTAGGCTCTATTATTTGAGGTAGTCTCAAGGTAGTTGAGTACCATTTTCTCCTTGAAGACTCTTGCTTGTCTTGAGACTTGAGGGTAGAAAATTTCCTCCTCTATAGGCAAAAAAAGACATTATTCATTGCATGGCACCATGGGACGCTGAGAAGAAACCACTGCACCAAACTTATGATGTTCATGAGCTAGTAGAAAAGCCACCGCATGATATTTATCTTTGAAATTGGCCACCATTTCTTCACCAAGCTTACCTACATTTCTATTAAGGGACATGTAGAGGTACTGGGAGATGTTCATTTCAAATGCATGCTTGATAGCATCATACATAGAAACAAAGGCCCATTTGTGCAAAAGAAAATTCCTAGGGAATAAACCCCCAACATACCCTTGCCCCTTCTAGAAATCATAGGACTATAAACTTTTTAACGAAGCATTATTTTGCAAGAAAATATCCTTAACCACTTGGTTTGCAATTTGTTGAACAAAAATGAAAGCATTGTAGTAATTCCAATAAATTAGAGATAAATATTGGAAGAATTTGTGAGGAAAACAATAACCTCATTTCCTATGGATGTATACATTCTTCCCCAATCACCCTTTTAATACATTTCATGGCACTAGGGCATTGAGTTTTGAACAACTGTTGAAGTTGAGCCAAACTCAGACACCTAGAAAATGTCGTTTCCGACTCTAAGACAAGGAAACAAGCCATGTAGTTTCAAGGGAAATATTCCATCACAAACACTACCAAGCACTGCTACAAATTGAAAGATTTAGTTGACCCTTGCCACCTCGAACAAGAGCCTCTAAAAAATTTGATACTTAATGAAACCTACAAGCCTGAATTAACACCTTTAATCCAATGGAGAACTTTCAAGATGGGGATAATGAAATGAAAGTTTGCTTGGCCTTTTAATCATATTTTGCACACTTGGAAGAAAATCGTTTCATGAAAAAACACTGCCAAAATAAAATCCATGTCTTCTCATTGCATGACAACCTAGAGCTGGCACAAGCAAAGAAATTATATAATACTTGGCATTAAACACACACAATAGTTATGCATCAAATTTTAGTACAATGAGAGTTTGGCTAGCTTTGTGAAATGATTATCCCTACAACACAAACCACATTAGTTTATTATTAAAATCTTATATGCATACTTAGGCCTGCAAACACATATTAGCCCTTTCATATACTTTTAGATTATTTTGTCCTTGTTGTGTTCAAAGAATGCTATTTTTGCACCCTTTGATCTTAACTTAGAGAATTGAAAGTGTCGAGGATTGATAAATGAATATACATTTGAATTGCCCACCAATCTACAAACTAATTGCCTTCTCAGCTCAACATAACACTCTCAGAACCCAATATAATATATATAATATATAATAGATAATATACATTATATATAATATATATAATATATAATATAATATATATTATATTATATAATATATTATGAGTTTTAACCAATTTTATTCTAAAAAATAATATGAAAATAAACAGATATCTGATCTCGATAGTAATAAAAAAAGTAGTTGAAACTTCTCATTTTAACCCATGACAGCAGTGAGAGAGCGAGCAAGAGAAATAGATATCCAAAAACAATTGATATCTGCTCTTCAAAATCATCAAATTTTAAATTTTCTTACAAGGTATGTTAATTTTTGTTGTTTTTCTTCATTTTTTTTTGTTTTAGCATTATTTTTTAACAATTTTAGTGTAAATTTGGTTTTTGTATATACATTGTAGTTTGTAATTAAAAAAATATTAATTTTTAAAATTTTCAACATGAATCAGGTGTTTTAATGGTTGAAAAATCCAAATCTTCCTCCACCAGCAAACCTTGCCCAACCAAAAACTCCACCACCAAATCCTCCCCTACAAAACCCTCCTTCAATTCATGACTTAATCAATGGCAATCTAATTGAATTGAGGAACATTTGCTAGTTATATTGTAGGAACCCTCAGTTGTCTAGAATGACAACCACTTTAGAATCAATTATTTCTAATGTTGAAACCTTCACCAACCAACATATTTCCTTTTTAGAGTGGTGAGAGGCCAAGAGGCAACAATATGTTGATGGGTTATTGTATGATCATGTGAGGGAACTAGAAATTTCCAAAGCCCAATTAGACCAAATTTTCATCAACCCTAAAACTAGACAACCCATTGATGTGCATAAGCCCAAATATTTGATTAAATGGTGCACACCTCGGGGTGTCCTAGATAATTTTTGAGATTTTTGGTGGATGGTTTTTGATAAACCACCCAGCAACAATCTCGATGTCCTCAATATTTTCTTCAAAAACCATATGCTGAATTTGTCATGGGTATGCATGTGAACTAATTTGATATGAGGTATTTCTAAGGTGTGGGTAGAGGAATGCCTCAGGGTAGACCTGAGGCAAATTGAGTAAGCCCATTTATTCCCCCTCCTATTACTCCCCCACCTCCAATACAAAAGCTAGAGATTTTTGTAGATGCAACATATTAGAGTATCATGGTCCTACATGCTTTGACTAGACATTTGGTCACACAAAGCTCCCAGTTCGCTCAATCGTATGATAGTGATACACTTGTTGGATTAGTTGATATTGCTTTACCCTCATCTTCTTTGTATATTTGTGTGTCCCATCAGTGCAATATGTGCAACCACATATGTTTAGGTCCTCTTGCACAACCTACTGAGCCTTTGATGGAAACATCTGATTACGAGGTCCATCATATGTTAGACATAAGAGATGAGATAGAAGGCAGAGCACATCCCAAAGAGTCATCGGGTTCCAGCTCGATGAGGAGGATGTTGGATCTTATCAACAACATACAATGGTAAGACTTAAAGTAATTTCATAGTGCATTTTATCTTAAATTAATATTTTTTTATTTTTATTTTTGCTAGTTAAATCATTGCTAAGGGGTAGCACCCTGTGTTTCTTTAAAAAGGAATTTATCTTAAATTAATATTTTATAAGAGATTAATTTACTAATATATATTTATGTGTCGGATTTAACAATTTCAATGATGGAGGATCAAATTACACAGGTCCAAGAGGGTACCCTTATGGCCATTTCATTTGTCTTAGAGAGTTATATGGTATACTTTTTTATACATGTTTACAATTTTTTTTATTGTATATGCATATCATTTAAATTGTTTTAGATGTTAATTTTTCAAATCTATTATGATTATGCATGTACATAGATTGATAGTCTTATGTATTCTTATCTTTTTATACAACAACTTGTTTTTACATCCATGTTGACTGCTTCTAAAACATTGGAAGAAGCATCACAAGAGGTATATGTTTTTTTTTATATTCTTGATATTATGATTATATGTACATGTGCATTTATAGTCTTACATTATTGTCATTTTTATATAGGAAAAATTGTCATAGTTGGTTTATCCATGATGAGTCCTACAACGATAGAACAAACAACCCAAAAGGTATGTGTTTATTTTATACTATACATATATACATTTAGATAGGAGTAGATATATGTTTAGTTTATGTTTATTTGTTAAAAAATATATATTTAATTTGTACTAATTTTATTTTACCTGATATAGTCCTTTTCCCGATTTAGTAATGTGATGTATCCTCACCATTACGATATGCTAGGACTCATGATCATCCTAGACGACAATCATTTGCATGTAACGTCTTTTAGAAAAAGACCAAGACATGAGGTAATCAAGAATTCCATTTTAGATAAATTATAGTTCAATAGAGTGATTTTGATGTTAATTTGGCAATTCTAAGTTATAGTATATAAGTTTCTATTTAGTAGTCTAACTTGTCAACCATTGACATAATTAATCTAATTTGTGGTTTGAATTGTTATTGTGTAGCCAACTTCAGAGCCACCAAATACTTCGAAGCTTTGTTTTGATGATCCAACACAACTTTAGAATTTTCTAGAGACATATAGGGTTACTTGTGGACATTTAGGGATTGATATATAGCTATTCGACATGTTTACTGTATATAGATCTTGAGATGACATATGCCACATTTTATAAAACTTGTTTTTAGTTGGCATATATTCCAAATTTGTATACACATACACAATTATTCTACAATTTGATATATACAAAATGATATTCAATCTAATTTGTTCCTTGTGTGCATGTATTTCTACTTTAAAACTTAAAATTGGAATGTATAAGATTCAATTTAGAATGGTTAAGTTATGATTAATAAAATGTTATAAATTAATGAAATTGCACTTTAATAAAACTTATGAATTACAATTGGTAATCCATCTATGTTAGTGTTAAATTTGGTTGCATTGGGAAACTTCACCGAATTTTATGACCATTTTTCTAATGTTATCAATCATAACATGGATTCTTAGTAATCCTAGGTGTGCCAACATGAACCAATGTAGGAATGTGTGAGTGATTTAGATGTGAAAATATATACATGTGACATTCACGAACATACATAAGTAGGTGCATACACATAATATTTGTTATTCTATGCATCTTTTCATCATACACATCATCCTAGAGAACAATCATAATCATCATTATTTGCATACATTTGACACACTTAATCATGATTACACATGCATGTGATATTTTTCAACATACACATGGCATTCATAATCAACATATTTTTCATACATTCTACCATCAATATAACCAATAATGCTCGTATATCATATTTTCCATGTCCTAATGTACAAATACATCTCATATCATCTTTTAACCATCCTAACCATCAATACAACTGATAATGCCCATATAGTTTTGTTGATATCCTCATGTACAAATACATCAATGCATCTTTCTATCAAGTTATCCTAGATACACAACTAATATGTGCCCCTAATATCCTCGCTCTGTAACAAACATCTCAAATAATTGCTATTATCAAAGACACCTACATTGCAATATTATAAAAAAAGTGTTAAAAGACAGAAAGAACACTAACTAAAAGTAATTAAACAATGAAAGCAACATGAACTCCAATGCTAGATGCATTGCCATCGTGACCTCACGTCCTACTCAAAGCTTTTGTTGAGCAATTCCTGCATATAAATATTAGAAAAGTATGGATTATAAACAACATGAACAATAAATTCAACTAATCATTCTTTGAAATCAAATGCAAGATTATAAATCAAGAGGTAGAAGTATATGAAGAAGATACTTCCTTATGAATTACATTGAATGTGTCCACAATGTTGAAGAAAAATGTTATAACTTTTGTTTTGAATCACTTCTTGACGCAATAGTATTGTCCACCAAAAAGACCTACATTTGTTAAGAATTGTTAAGAAACATAAACTCCAGCCCACTTTTGACTCAACAATGGTTAAAATTAAACATGAATATTAGATAGCCCTAGGCTGCCCATGGAAAATTGATTGTTGAAACAAAAGTTGGAAAATTGTAAAATTACAAAATATTTAGTAGAATTGACACTTAGACAATGCAAACATGTCAAGGTGGAAAATTAAACACTAGGGAAGGCCTATGTTCATTACCCAAGTCACTCGATGAAAAATGTGCTCATGTTACATGCAAAATTGACCAAAAGTGGTTTTGGCCACCCAATTTTGGTCCACCATCTTTGTGCACACACCCAATTACAAATCCTAAAACCCTACTTTTTATGTTTATTTTTGAAAGGGATTATTGGAGTTGTTCAAGGTGAAGAACTATGGAAATTTTTATTGTGACATAGAATTAATATAGGTATAGCTAAAGGAAAATGAAAAGTATAGCTAAAGAAAAACAAAAATTAATTGGTTGGACAATATTCTTCTTACTCATTTCTTTTAGATTCAAGTTTTATTTCCCATATAATCAATCTAAAAATCTTGACAACTTATTTTCATTTATCAAAGTAGAAAGAGTGTTTATTATTGTGTGGTTTTTTTTTGCATCTTCTTCCATTTTGTGGAATAATAATATATAGTATCAAAAGAAACATCTTGCTATCAAAATTTTCAATTAAAATTATTACACATTCAAGAAAGGTATCCAAAAGTTTAGTAATATGTGGGATTTCAATACTTTACGTTAGTTTCCCTTGTACATCTCTAAAGATAATTTTAGATTGAATAATAAATCCACAAAAGATCACCTTTGTGTATCCTTAATCCCTCTTGAATAAAAACTAAATTGTGCACTCTAATCTCGTGTAAATTCTTTTAAGACAAGCATTGATTGTCCTTCTATCATTTTGTATTCCTCTCCTTAAAGAAAATTTACCTCCTTGTCCTCCCTAAGACGTTCTTAATCATTTTCCAAAACATTGTATGAAAGGATGAATTTATCCATAAATATTGGATCAAAATGAATACTCAAATCTTGAATCTAAAGTTGATTCTAATATGGAGTTACTAGCCTAGAAAGTTCTACATTGTAATTTTCCTATTGATGACACATATTGAAATGTATGATTGTTTAGCCAACTAAATGCCCACTTTATCAATCAAATAAAAATATGAAACACATATTTTGGAGTTGCACTTTTGTTAAGAAATAGTGTTTTATTGTGTTTAGAGGCCTACCCATTTTATTCGGTCATGATTTGAACTAGAACAAAGCTTTATTTGGAATGGTTTCAAATAATAATGTTCTATTATTTATTTAGATAGACATGTTATCCTATTGTATTTTTGAGAAATAAAATGCCCAACAATATTTTCTAGGTCTAATTTTCATTCAATAACTGTAGTGCCCCTCCATTTTGATCGTCCTTGGCATTCAAGTAAGTTGTTTGTAGGTGGTCAAGTCGTTTTCATTGTTAAAAGTGTATTCGAGTAAGTGTGACTAGTTGATTTTGAGATGTCTTGAGTTCATGACTATATTGTTTTCAAAATTATGTGATTTAGTCTAGCATTGATTTAATTAATTAAATCAGAAAGGAATTACAAGAGCAACTTAATTTAATTGCGAAGTAAAACGATAACTAAATAAACTATGTTATGAAATAATATCATAGATAATTGATGTTATTAATCATTTAAATTAAATAATGTGATTTAATGCTTAAATAAAAATAAATAAATAAATGAAAATAAACATTATTTTTAAAGTATAGATTAATAGTGTAAAGTAAACATGATTTCCAATAAATCATGAAGATAAGATTTCAACTGTCAAAGAAGATAAAGAGATAGGATTTCAAATTGAAGAGTAAATAGCAAGAAAAGCAAGAAAAAGGTTTGGTGGTGCACATGCACAGTTTGGATCTATTCGTCAGAAAATAAACTGAAAGCTTATTGGATATTTTATTTGATATTGTTTTAAAAAATAAATAAATAAATAAAAATTGGAAAAGTTAGCTTTTGGAAATAAAAAGGCTCCTTCGAGAGTTTTTGGGGGGATGATTATTACTAATATTTATGGGAAAAACCGACTGATTTTGAGGGGATGTTTTCTCTGTCTTACAATGGTCGTCTAACCATGCTTATGATTCGACAGGAATACACCATACAAGCTATGGAATCACAACCGGGATCTCAGAATGTTGCACCTCAAATAACAAGTCAATGTCTCTTATCATGGTCCACTCTCTGAGGAGACTTCGCTATTTTCAAGAAGTGCAAGGGTGAGTTCTTCCTTGGCGTCGAAGTTTCTACAACCAAAACGTAATCTTATCTGCTCGTTCCGGGACAGGTATGTATTTTTAAAATGGGTTGAGACTCCTATTGCGATGGTTTCAGGTCTTGGTTGGGCTATGTTTTGAAATGTGTTACTCTCATGTGATCATTGCCCCTTTTTGGATGGATGCTTGCCAACTCTCTCCCTTAATTGTTTGAATGAATATTAGTGATTTGATCTGAATTTAGCCGTATGAATTTTGGGTAGGATATAGCTCGATTTGAGGTTTTTGTGGCGTTCTGTCAAACTGTTCAAATGTGTTCCATGTATTTCCAATATTTCAATGCATGTCCACCAGGATAATTGCAACTACAGTGTGAGATGTAAATATCTCATACATGCAATATATACCCTCTGATAGCTTTGCACCGGCTGATCGCATTTCATAAGCCTGAGATGTTTGGATTTGATGCTTTGAATGGAGATCGCGCACTTCCAGCTATGATTTATATTTGCTCTATCTCGATAGGTGAATTGTGGTTTATTTCTTGAACACACTTTGTGCTCGGTATTCCCTAAGGTGGATGAATGTATTTGCCATTTGTTTGTGTCTTTATGATTATGCCCCTGCCCTTTAATTGCTTTGATGTTGTTGTGTGGCTTACCACCCGCATTCTAGAGTCATGCTATTTCTTCCATGAATTCTGTGTTTGGCGTTCCCATACTTTACACTTAACTTTCCTTGATAGCCTCTTACTGCGATGTGCATTTGGTTTAATATGTCTAGTTTTCTTTGAAAACAAGAATGCTTAGAAGTCCGATTCTCATGCTCGATAGTTAAGTCGGTGGCGGCATATTGTGTTGGAATCTGATACCCTGAGTCTCATTCAACATCTCCTTCTCTTTGCCCCCACGGGTTAGAGTAGTTGGTCTTAAGTCTTGGCTTTGCTCCCCGAGAGCTTGGGGTAGACTCTCTGACTCGTCATTACCCCGCCACGGACACTTGAGGAAAGTGCTGATTATCCCGTGGCCAAAAGAACTAGTCTTGCCTACCGCTCGCACCCCTTGAACCAGTGTAAGGGGGGTGGGAGGGCAGAGGGCGGCGCTGGGCAGGGGCCCCAGGGATACCCTCCAAGAACACTTTCGGTAATTCTCTGTAGTACTCTAGTCCACACTTTCTTGCAAATACATTGTCCTCCTTTTTATATATGGTTATAGACCCTACTTAAAATAGCGAATCTGATTGTTATTACAAAGTGAGTGATTAATTTTTCCCTCGTCATGTATATATATATATATATATATGTATGGTATGTTACAATTATGTATTATTTTTTTATTGCAAAGGAGGAATGTAATGATTGAATTAGCCTTATAATTGTGTCTGCCTATAATCACATAGAGTTATGAATATCAAATAGATTTACTATGAGGGAAAATATATGGATTAAGCTGCATGGAGGAGTTATTAGAATAGATAAGAGGGATGCTCATCTAAACACAAAAGATATGAAATATACGTGAATTGGTATTATAACGATAGGAAAGGAACAAATATGCTTAATGAATATCGGGTTAAGTAGATAATTATACTGAAGGGTTAAATGGTCTCTCACCTTTAGAATTGAAGGGGATTGATTATAAATACTTGATAGTTGAAGAAGTTGTTAAATAAATTAATTAGAATATTTTTGGAATAATTAATGATTAATGGTTTCGTTGGAATTATAAACGATAGTTATGGTAGAATGGAAGTGTTAGTTAATTAAAGAATTTTAAAATTGGAATTCTTTTTGGAAAAAGTATTTTATTAATTTATTTGAATCTTTGTCATTCACTATTCCTACTTAATCTAACTAAGCTATTGTTGTTAATTTTTTTCTTTTTACTTTAGACAAACTTAGTTACCATACTGTGTTGAGTGAAAATTACTTAAGATATCCTTTGATATTTGTGTAAATATTGATGGAATAGTCTAATTCTTAAATCAAATAGTTATAAGACGTATTAACGTGTTCCATTATAACTTGGGATAAAATATTGAATCATGATATTAAGTGAAATAATTGTATAGCGAGGATAAGGTTCTTGTAGCATTAGATTTTGAGTTCGTCGAATGACCCAGTTGTTACTGATCATTTAATTATATTAGTGATATTTTAGGATGTTTAAACATATATTTAATTTATGTTATAATGCCTATTAGTGTGAAGAACGTTTAATTGAATTCGTTTGCTTACCTCGATAATTGAATGATTGATTTGAATCATTTACATCTAGTAAGGCCCATGTAAATAAACGAAACTAGATGATTCTTTGAATGATGATTTCCTTTATATTCAATTAATCGTGGATTCATAAGTTCTTTATATGGATATTTGTTTAGATCTCTTATGATTACTATCTGGTGAACAAATGTTGATTTTGATTGATTGAGGTAGGGGTGGTTCCTAGGTTGTATTGATTTATTAAGAATTGAGTTATGGATTGATTGATTTTTTTACTATTGCTATCATGGTTGTCGTGATTGCTTGTTCGTGTTGGATTAAAAGATAATTTTGATGGTACTGTCTTGATGTGACTTCCTCCTGAGTTGTTTTGTTCTATATGGTTGGCTTTTGAGGGTTCCGTTTTGATGGGTCTGCCTTTTGAGATTGATTTCGATTTGATGAGTCCTCTTTCATTTTATTTATGTTGCAATTTAATTGGGAAACCCATGTTGTTGTTTTTCAGTTTTTTGGGTAGTCGTTTTCTTGGGCTTCTAGAGGCGAGGGTAATGTGGTTTCATAATGAATCTTCATTGATTTGGTCTTTGCCAAAATTTTAATCGCAATTGTGATTTTAAGTTTATGCTTGGGTTGTGCCTGATTTCATGAGCAACAATGTATATGGCTATTGGCGAGATGGTAAATGCCTCGCATGTGTTTCAGTTTTGAGATGTTATACTTTTCTAGGATTGGTACAACCCCTTGATGATTTGGTTTTATGATTTGGGTGTCTAGAGAGAGTGGCTCTTCATGGGAGCCAACACCTCAAGTAGGAGGAAGAGCCAAGATAACCCATGCAAGAGTTAGAGTACTAAGTGATAACCTAATTAATTAATTAAGGGGTGGGTAGTAAACATTAATAAGATAATTATGGGTGCATTGTCCGCCTGTTAGGGCTTTCATAGACTAAAGGTGGGTCGAGAAGGTCGTGGTTGGCAAGATCGTTGCTTCGTCTCCATAAGAGGTTAATGATTCCGCATGAGTAACCATATGAAGCGATGCCTTGAGATAGGAAGTCAGGATAACCATAGATGGAGGTGGCACCTGGTGATAGGTTGTCTGGATAATTCATGTATAGATGGAGGCGACACCTTGAAATAGGATGTCTAGATAATCCATGTGATGACACTCTCCTCTAGCATTCCTTTTGAGTTGTTTTATTGAAATCCTCTGGAAGTGGT
>VDFB02120084.1:125375-334034 GCA_007258455.2 Sequoia sempervirens | reverse complement strand
TATTGTAAAAAGTGCATGATATTGGATGTAAAGAGTTGTCATTTTGTCTTTTATTAATTGTTTTTGTTTCTGGAGAAGTTGGATATCTAAATTGATGAGAAAAGTCTTGAAGCTTGTAAAATAGATGTTTTTAACTCGTTAACACATGCCATCAAGTATCTTTTCTTTATACACTACTTGACTCATGGTTTGAGTTCATTGCATTAGAAACCATTTATGTTTTCTTGTATTATTTTTAGCTATATATTGGAGCTTGGAGTTGCAGGAAAAACAAGTTGTTTTGCAGGTTGTAGAAGTAACTAAATGTTGTAGAGATTTAGGAGGAGAAGTTAGGTTGGTGTAACTTTGTTGAAAGATAAATACAAATTTTAGATCTTTTTGAGTGAGTTTTTTCTTGCAAGCGTTTCTCCATGTAGTTCTGTATAATGGTTTGAATCGCTTGTATAGTTATTTCGTTTCTCTCTATGATTTGTCATTGTTATGTACTTAGATATTTTGAATTTCAACATTCTTTGACTTGTAAGTTATGTCATATTTTTACAGTCAATTGTTTAGCATATCGATCTACACAAGCCGTAATTAAATAGAAATTCCAATGCAGTCTTAAACTTAATTTTTTTCAAAAAAAAATTGATGTTGATTCACAAGCTTTTCTAAAAAAGAAAAATTCTACTGACCCTAAATGTTACCAACTGTAATTTTATATTCTAAGATTTATTTTCTAGAAAAAAAAGTGTAAATAAAAACAAACTCATCTTACAGACATTTTTCATCTTGGCGAGCATGTCTGCATCAGGAATTCTCCCTTGTGTAATCTCCATCACTTCTGTTCGGACACGTTCTTGCCAATCAGGATTCAAAGCCAGAAGCATCATGCTCCATATTACAGATGCTGCAGTTGTTTCATGACCTGCAATGAAAAAACCTTTGCAGTCATCCATGAAATCCCGTGTTGTAAGCTTCTTTCTTCCTGCATAACTCATGTTTTCATGACCCAGAATAAGTCCCAGAAGATCATTTCCAAAGTGGCCTGTGCTTTTAGCTCTCTTTCGTGAACTTATGATTGACTCCAGTAGCCGATCGGTCTCTTTTCCCAGCTTTTTTGCACTATGATGCACTCTATTTATAAATCTATTCAAAAATTACAAAAACATGAATTTCTTTGTAAGTGTAGTTTTGATTTGCACAAAATGAAATCTCTCTAAGTAAATTTTTTTTCTTATATTTTACAAGAGAATTCATCGGTTTTCAAATCCAAAATGTTCTTTTTAAACGAGAGAAGTTGTATGAAATCTAAAAATCAAATAAGTTCAAACAGTACATTTTAAGCTTTGATTTATTTAGATGACTATGGATCTTGTTGAAAAAACTAGTATGATTTCGGATGGACCATCTAAACAAATGAAAACTTAGAATGTATTGTTTAAATTAATATTTTGATTTGCTATATTATGACGTATTATATTATTTTAACTTTTATTGAAAAATAAGAATTACCTGCTTCCTGGAACTCCAACAAAGTGATTGGGTTTGGAGCTCAGTAATTTTTGAAGGTTTCTTAGGTTGCCAACTACTTGTTTTCCTTCCTCATAATTTGATCCAAATGATGTCTTTGCTATGATATTTGCTGTGACTTCTGTTATGTCATCTTCTATATTTATGTCTGCAGATTCTCCCTCTGCTATAACAGTGTATCTCCAACGCTCAATCATAGGTACTATTAAGTCCACCATGTCACCTATCATGTCCTGGAAAACTTTATATATAAATAACATATAAAAAGTTTATGAAGTATGTGAGTAATTCATATACATTAACAAACAGAAAATGTATATTAATTTAGCTAATTGGATCAGAGAAAATTTTGTAGTCTTTTATTTCAATAATTCTAATAAGATCTAAATCATGTAGTTTGAATAGCTTGATTAATATATATGTTTCAAGTAAAAATATATTTGACTTGAATGTTAGTTATGCTATATTATTGGCAAAATTGGAAACTCATATCAGTACTCTGCAAAACAAATAATAGAGAGCAGTCTTACATCTCCTACTTGTCATATTGACCTCTCATAAAGGAGGTCTTTCTACAAAGCAAAGGATCTTAATAGCCCAAATATACATATTGGAATATAAATATTTCAATATTGATTATGAATTATATTTATATGTTGTTGTATATTTCTATAGTTAAAGGTAGTTTATTATGAATTATATTGATTGCATCTTCTAGTTGTTTTACGTTTTCTACATGTTGTTTTCTAAAATATTTTTATTGTGGTGTTGTGAAATATATCCCTAAGTTGAAAATTTTAAAGGGGTGATAAATTTGAAAGATCTATTTGTGTACATATTAATGGTAATTGAAAAATTTGTAGTATTGACATGGGTTGGATTTTCTTGTGTTGTGCCAAAAAAATCTTTTATGTGTTGCATGGGGGATGTGGAAGGGAAGATGTAACTCTATTTGGTGAGGGTGATTTCTATAGAGTATCATGTTGTACTTGTCCATTATAAGGGTTGTTAAAATCTTCTTTTTTTCATGTTATGTTATTCCCCTTTCTTCTTGAAGTGTTGTGTAGGCCTATTTGTGATTTCCATGGTTTCTTGTTCTATTTTATTTTTATCCTCCTCATTGAGACTCATTAGTATGTCCAACCTCTATTTAAATCTTAGTTATTTTTCATGTAATTGTGTGAGATTTTTCTTTTGCTCATATGTCAAAATTGGATTAACCTGTTCTATGGCCTTCCTTCTTATTTCTTATATTTTTGTTATTTTTTCAAGCTCTTCTATTGGATAGTAGAGACAACCTGATCTAGGAAACTCTCAATGATATTTTTTATGATATCAATAGGCACTCTAATGTGTCTAATTATTACATTACAATTGCCCCTTTATTTTCTAACCCCACTTGAGTTTACATTTGTGTAGTTTGATTTAGTGTCCCTTTATTATTTAGTACATTTGTGAGGAGATCTACACACATGATATCCTCCTTCTTTACTTCTTTTTCCTCTATTGTTGCTTTTTCTCTGCCTTTTCATCCTTCTTTTTTTAGGTTGTATTTTTTTCTCTTTCTTTGTAACAACCCTCAAGTCCTACTTAAAAAATTGACCCATATTCAATAGTTCACATCAAACATAGAATAGAAAACATAACTACATATATATTATACTTTGATCCCATTCAAAAGCGAGTATGTAAGCAACCTAGGTAAGAAAGAATGTTACCAACACTTAGGTTTTTGGTGCAGGGTTAGGGGTTCTTCCAAGAGTTGGATATATCAACCCTCACTTAACACTTAATAAACTCAAGTAACTAAACAAATAAGTTAAGAAAATAATTTAATCACTAAAGGAAATACATATAATGAAAAAAACAAATGAATCTCAAATTAAATCTAAAGATAAAATATATTCATTGTATACTTAGATGAATCTAGTATGGATTTTCTTAACTCTTGAGGCTTTAGGCCAAATTTTGAAGCAGGAATCAATCCTTTATTTATTTACCCTTGAATGATAGCGACATTGGTGCATATCCATTAGGGAAGTGTCATACTCAATAGAGACTTTGGGTAATGGACTCCACCCAAGTTTAAGAACTAGCTAGAGAATTATACCTATCATGTTGAATGGAGGAATGTCTATCCTATTGGATGGATAGATGATTACCTACTTATACAACTGAACGAATAGCTAATAACTTAATAAAGTTTCAAAAATAAGGGTGAAATTTAGAGGTATATCTTGATGGCTGCTCTAAATTTCATCTTGATTTCTTCTTTTCTAATCTAATTTTTATTAATATTTTTTATACCTCCTTAAGTGATGGTTATGTTTGCTATGCTTGTAGAGGAGTAGTTGTTAATTATATCATTTCTTTTTCTTGATGTTATTTTTTATCCCAAAGATCCAATATTTATTCTTTCTAATTTTCATGCTTGTGGTGTAGAAGAACTTGCTTGTGGTGTTTCTAATCTTGGAATGCCCCATTTCTAATGTAATTTCTCTCTATTCTTTTCTAATTTTTTCTCCAAAATCTTCTTGATTTTCCTATCTATAAACTCCTTATACATACCAAACCTTTCAATATTTATATCCTTGGGTTGCTTTAGTAAGGTTGTAGCATATGTCTCCACTTGGTCATTGCTTGTTTCATAGAGAAAATTAGTGTTCCATTAAACCTTAGGTTCTATCTCTTCCATCAATGTGCAATCCTTGTCTACTATGAAGACATTGTCATGAGAATACTTATAAACCATGTCATATGAAATGTGATCTTTATTTTTCATTTAGTGTTAAACGATTTGAAGAAACCCTAGTATGTGGTAGTGTAGTATGTAGTGTCCTAGAATTTGTGGAAATGTGAATTTATTTGCATAGTAAAAGGCTACTGGGTTTTTTGTTCTTTGTTGAAGAATGATGGTAACGCACCCATGAAAAAAAGTTGATTAAAAAGATCAGAGTACCATACCAAAATTGATAGTGTGTATTATTTGTCCTTTGGATATTTTTGAGTAACTACCCATAGAGAACTTTACACAAATCTATTTCATTGCCTTTTAAAACCATTTGATAAGTTGCATAAATTGTAGTGGTGGTCACCAAGTCCTCTCTTTTTTATAGTATATTTTGTATGATACATATGGTGTCATATTGTACAACAAGATTGCTAATTTTGCTTACATCCAGGCTCCTTCCATCATTTGTGGATCTAGTTAACTTTGTGAATCTAACATTTTTGTGGCCTTCTTAGAAGTTAGAAGGTATCTATCCTATTTCACACAACCCCACCATCACTTGAGTAGCCTCATTTTTGGTTCTATAGGGTTTTTCCAAGTATATATATTCATCATGACTGTGGTTGAGAACTATTTTTATCCACATGTGTTCTAACAAAAATTATAGGAAATCCTTCCATGCATATAGCTTCTTGTTCTCAATCCCCTAGTTTGAGGTATATTTTACCTTTGATATGGTTGTAGAAAATTTCTCTGGAGTGATTCAAACTTAGTATGATCAATCTTTGTGAGGAGTGCATGAATCTACTTCATTATGTCTTCAATGTATAATCACATTAGCTAGGACTTGTAAGAAGGTGCCATCTAGACCAACCTCCCTCACCTTGTATGGAAACTTCGTATACTTTAGGAATGGCTTCTCAGAGATGTCAACCAAAGTGGGAGTTTTTATTTTCTTCTTTACATTTACTTTGTCTCAACTTAATTTTGTAGAGATCACTTTTTTTTCATGAGCTCATGAGTATGCAATAGTGATATTAGTGAGGGTTTGATCCTTATTATATAGACTTAATGGTGGTATTTTACACTTAATACTTTTAGTCATTCTTGTTTTCATGCACTTTTGTAGTTGTTAGTTTCTTGTGACTAATTTATTGCTACTAATCTATATTTTATGTGGTGTCGTTTGACACCCATTTTATTTCTCTTTTATTTATTGATTATTTTGGTGGTAGATTTTTAACCTTGCATTGTTAATGTATAATACAAGTAATTTTCCTTCTATTTTCTTTAGTCTTAATGCACTAGAATCAAAATGTTCTTCAATATGATATGGCTCTAGTCATCTTACCCTTAGCATTCCTTTCCTTTTAAATTTTCTCATATAGTAATACTAAGTCCCCTTTTTTGAGTGTTTTATATCTTAAATTTTTGTCATGCCATGCTTTTTGGAATTTGCATTCTAGGATTTGGTTGCTTACCAAAAATAGCTTGGTCTCATCCAATTTTCTCAAATCTTTCAACCTTTATTTCAATGGGTCTTCCTCATTCAATCGTAGGGTAATTGTGGTGTGTAGGTTTGGTATAATAAAAGTAATTGGTAGAGTGGCATCTAGCCCATATACCAACTCAAATAGATAAGATTTTGGTTGTTCTTTTACATGTTATCCTACGTGCCCATAATATTATTAGAATTTTCACATTCTAGTCTAACGTATTCCCATCACACATTTTCAATGTGGTGCCTATAATTTTGTTTAAGGTCTCACTTGCTCCATTTTCTTACAGATGTTATGGGGTGATTCTACTATTAGTAATCTTGAAATTTCTTAGAATCTTTGCAATTACTTTGTTGAAAAATTCTTTACCTTGGTCAATGGTAATACTTAGTGGGTAGCCAAACCTAGTTATTATATTTTTCATTTTTGAATTTTGTGGCAATTTTATGGTACAATCCTTTATTGGTCCTACATCTACTCCTTTTGTAAGGTATTCAACCCCAATAATCACAAATCTAGATTTTGATCATTTTCCCACTAGTTCAATATGTCCAATGAAATTTGTTGCCCACTTTTCAAAAATTTACTTGTGCTAGAATTGATCACAATGGAATTTCATCTCTTGTGGTGGCTTTACCCACTTTTTGACATATGTCACATTTCCTAGCATATCATTTGGCATCCTTAAATAGTGTAGGCTACCATAACCTAGAGAGCATAACTTTCTTTGTGGTGGATTCTCTTGATCTGTACATCATCCAAAGATTCCTAATGTTCTTCTTTGAGAATGTCTTGTCTTTCATTTTGAAACACTACTCTACAAATTAATTCATCTCTTCCAATTATGTGCGATTCCCCTTCAATAAGTGTGTAAGGTAATTAATTCATTAAGAGTATGTATCTATAATTTTGGGAGTTGTTTTCAAGAAATTGTCTAGTGGATAGTAAGGTCACCCCATCCTTGAGATTTTCTAATACAATAGTGACTCTAAATAGGTTTGCACTAGGTAATTTTCAACTTTTATTTTACCTAATCCTTCGCCTATTTCTATTCTTGATAAATAATCAAGGCCTTGGTTTCTTTTTCCTAGCTTCGCCATGATATTAAAATAAAATTCTTGAAATAGTAATATCTCCATCTAAATATTCTCCATTGTGTGACTAGTCTATTGAGTAAATAGTTTAGGGGTTCGTGGTCTATATAAAATGTAAACATGGAGTAGATAGTATATAGTTTTTGAATTTCTACGTAGTGCATATACCATCAATACATATTTTCTTTCTATGGTGGTATAGTTTTTCTCTACTTGAGAGAGTTTATAGCTAGCAAATCTAATTGGATGATCCTTGTTACCCCTTTTTTGTGCTAGTATTCTCTGATTATTGTTCCAAAGGAATCTACATGTACATGGAATGGAATATGAAAATATGAAAATATCAATATTGGGGCTTCCACTATTTTGTGTTTTAGTGTATCAAATTCTTGTTGGTATTGGTCAATCCACTCAATGTACTTAATTTTCCTCTTCTTTAGGAGTACTTCTATTGGGATTGCTAGTGTATCATACTCTTTAATGAATTTACAGTTATAGAAGCATATATTATGAAAGTTCTAACCTTTGAATTTATTCTTGGTGGAAATAGATTCATGGCAAGTGATAATTTTAAGGGATCTACCATAACTCAATTTTTATAGATTATATGTCCAAGGAGTGTACCAAATGGTATTACAAAGGTATACTTATTTAGGTTCAAAGAAACTTGTAAACCCTTTCATAAATTTCTAGCATCATGCAGAGTACTTGACATGGTCTTTTAATAATACATATGCTATCTAGTCATCCAAGAAAACTTCTAGGAAGCCATTAATGAAAACCCTAAATGCATTGACCATAATGCGATTGGATACTAATGGTGCATTCTTTAGTCCAAAAAACATCATTATGTACATGAAAGATAACCATTATATTACAAATATAGTTTTTGGTTAGTCTTCCTCTTATATTTCCACTTGATGGTATCCTAAGAAGCCATTAGTGAAGGAGTATGCTTCCCTTCCAATAGTATATTATAAATTGTCTTCTAAAAATGGTGCGAGGAATGGATCATGAATGGAAGCTTTATTTAATTCTCTAAAACCTACACATATCCTAATGTCACCAATTTTCTTGTTTTGTACTACCATTGGACTAATCTATTTTGTGTCTTCTACTAGTTTGATTACTCATGCTACCAATATTTTATTAGTTTTTGTCGTAACTTTATTTTATATTAGGGTTTATCTTATATGGCCTTTTCTTATGAGGTTTCACTCCTTTAAGTTGTATTTTCATTATTTTGTCTTCTTCCCTAATTAACTCTAATTATGTAAATGTGAGGGGAAATAAGTCTTTATATTCTAATAGAATTTTTGCAATTTGCATAGCTATCTTTTCTTTTAGTACTCCCCTATTTTGGCTAGTTTTGGGCTACCTTCTATTGTTATGTTTTCTTCTCTTACTTTTAATGGTTGATTATAGTATTTTTTTAGGTTCATTATATGGTGATAATGGTGTTTCTCCTTGCTTAATGTCTATATTCAATTGTAGTTCTTCATTTTCTATTACATCTTGTTGTGTGGTGTAGCACCATTATTCAAAATATTTTTCTCGGTTATCCATGCATTCTATTAATTTCCATATTTGTTCCTTCCTTAGTGGTACCAATATGTGTTTTTTGATCTGTATTTCAATTGGAGTTTCTTCTATGGGAAAGAATATAATTTCTCTAATCTTTTGAATCATAGGATGAATGTGTTTCTTGGGATTAAAGAAAGATAATGTATGTTGAAATTCCTTCTGAAGTTATTTCCAACTTCTTTTTTCTACCTTTTTTCTAGATTAATGTACCAAGTTTGTATTACAAGTGTGAGTGTCTAATAAAAAATCTATATATATAATGTTGTATCATATTATCTTTGTACCTCTCATACAATGGTAGATATGTTTAAATGTTGTCTCGATGGCATTGTGTCAACCGTCATATTTAGGTATCTTTGTATATTCTTCTTCAATTAAATGTCTTGTTTAAATAAGAATTTTCAATACTTTCTATGTAGGAATGTTATCTCGGTGTGTGTTCCACAATCTTGTAGTGCTAAAAATTAGTGTATGTTATAGTGTGTTTGATCTTAATTCTTCCTTGTAAATTTTTTTCTTCATTTCTTCTAGATATGCTTCTAGTTTTATTAACCAAAATTATTTAGGTAGCTTGGTATGTGATATTCCACATGATATGTGATTTAATTGACTTTATTTTTGGATTATAATGGATTAGTATGCAAATAAATGAGATTGATTTCGTTAGGTTACACATAGGATACTTATCATTTTGTCTCAAGTCATAAGATTAAGACACATGTCATTATCTTATTCAATCCTATATCTCACCTTGGTCTATATAACCAAAAGGTTCTATTTGTAATCTCAATCCATCCTAATTTGATGATCATTGTATAATTTTAATCCTTTGATATAATAACATTATTCTCTCATATTTGATTTGTATTGTGCTTTCATTGAAGCTCCTAGATCTTGGGTCACTATATTTTTAGCCAAATGTTGCAAGGTATAGATAATTCTATACCAAATCTTATAGTTTTAGCACCTAGCCCCACCAAACAATGGGGGAATTCCTTCATCCTCTATCCACTCTAATCCTACCATATTATCCCTCCATAATATTTATACTCTATATGCTCACACTTCCTAAAAATTACCCATCCAAACACTCTTTGTATACTATCCTCCTCTTCCCTCCCCCTCATCCAATGATCCCCTCATCCCCATTTTCATAGCTAGCACACTCGTTCTCTACCTCAAACAAAAGAATATTAGTGCCTTGTCATCCATGTCATATCTATAGTAGGACATGTTCTTCCTACATATCATAGTCCTTGGAGATCCCATATGAAGCCCTATATCCATCTTTCATGAATCCCTCATCTATTCCCATGTACTATAGTTAATCCCCTAATCTCCTTTCACCCCTTTATCTCCCATAATCCCTTTACTTTTCCCTTATCATTAATATCGAGCTAGAGGTTATCTATACACCATCAAATGTAATCCTTACCATAAATCAAAATAATCTAATTGTTTTGGTGCTCCCCAACATCAAAACCATCACAAGCCAACCTAAATCAATGTAGTCTAGCTATCTAATATACACACATAATTCAATTGCATCCTTTGTCTTTTTCCTAGCCTAACTACAAACCTTGATTAAAATTTATCATCATCATTAGGGTATATAATTATCAATCCTTGTTTTGTTTTAGGATATACCATTCCCAAAAAAATATTCACCACCATTCATCAATCTGATCAGTTTTTTTCGGATTGATCAAAGCAACACCATTTTTATTTGTGTATAATATTGTTCATTATTTCTTACTTTTTTGTGCAACATCATTTTTTTTACATTCACAGTGGTCCTTACAACCTACCTTCCATAATAGTATCATGGTTCCATATGACATAGGATTGCTTATGACTTGATTATACAAAAGACAAATTTTTACTTGGTATTTTATACCTTGGTGCATAATAGCCCATGCCATATTAAATAAAGAGTTCTCAAGCCAATATATCATGACACATTCCCTTCCATCACCACAACCTTCATCATTTATCTAGCCCTTTCCTCTAAAATCCACTATGCCTTCATATTTTTATCACCTATCCCTTGAACCTCTTTTATTGCATTTTATTGTATATTTCTTCATCCAGTTCATGAGAATGTCTATTTTCTCTTGAATAGTATTTTCCATTTAAGGGGAATTATCATTCCATTATCCTTCCTCCTAGAAAATCCTCCATTGAATGATTAGGTTTCTTGCCTAATCTAACCATTTTCTTCTCATCTAGCTAGTTTTATTCTTGTTTGAAATGATGTCATTTTGTAACACCACTTCAACGAGTTGAAAAATGTATACACCTAAAATTGAAATATTGTAACAAATAATGACAACCATTTCCTCTATAATTTATTGAATAAATACATAATTATCCAATATCTAATTTTTATCATATAATTAAACAATATTTTATTATTTAATTAATAGAATTAATATTCATCACCATTCACTTGACCCCCTTTAATCTAGCCCAAATCATTTATCACCCTTCTTCTATATTCCACCTTAGGTAAATAAATTCAAATATCTATTTTCCAAAGTATCCTATTCTCATCCAAAAAATTAAATAAATATACATATTCATTTATTTCCTTTTTCTATTTACTTTTCATTAAGTGTGCCAAAACCAATTTGTCGCTTAATTTCCTACTTGCACATTTCTAACCCTAGTCAAACCCCTCAAATCATGTACACCCTCCAAGAATATAAATAGGAATGGTTCTCTATACACAAGGTATAGGTCTTTAGAAATGCAACATGAGCCTTAGTACATATCACATGGGTCACAGACTTACCATACTCCCTAGGTACTTCAAAGTACCCACCATCCATATTGACCATCCACTTTTTCCTAGGGAATCCTAGGCCATTTATTTCCCTTTAATTTTGGCCCCCTTCATCCTAACCAACCAAGTGCAAGTAGTCCTCTCCTCATCCTCCAAAGGCTTTCAACCAATATGAGCTCTTTATCTCTACTTTTAATCCTATCCGTCTAATCTTAAGTCAAAAATATGTAAATTGAACTTAAACCAAGCTATTATCAAGGCTCCATGAAATTCAAGATTATAATATAAGGAGGAGCATTCACATATAATCAAATCAACCATCTTTGAGCACAACCACCATGGCTTGATGAAAAAGGGTTGGTATTGGTGAGAATTCATATTTATTTTCATCATTTTCAGTAAACTTTATGCTAAATTTGAGTGTTGCATAGATTTTTTGGGTAGAATAAGTTATATTTTTAACTTTTTCTTATATGCTCCAATTTTTATGTACATATATTTGACAAGCATGGTGGGACACATGTTATTTTTCTAATCATTTCCACATGATAATAGATGAAAAAGATATATAAGAAGGATCTTTTTCAGTATCTTGGGTGTGGTGGCATGTGATAAGTGTGTGTCTATGTGAATTGTGCAAATGTAGATCAAATAAGAGTATTAAGTCAGATCAATATGAAGTGTGTAAAGTCTGTATTATGAGCTTCATTAGAGTTGTATTTCATGCATATGTAAGATGTGATTGTAACAGTTCAAAACTTGGTTGTGTTCCATAATATCTTCTATCTCTTATATCTTTTAGTGGAAAGTGAGTCCACCTAAAATGAGCACTTCCATAATATACTATAACCAGTTATAATATATTGTGAGCTAATCCCCATCGTGTTTTTTCCCATTTTGGGTTTTCCACATAAAAATCTTGGTGTCCATGTGTTATGTGATGTTGTTGGATGTTTGCATGCTTTCCTTCATTATTGAAAATTGAATATGTTATGAGTTAAATGTTTAAATGGTTTAAAAGAATACCGATTCACCCCCCTATTAGTATTTTGGGTGTTCAACCATTGGTATCAAAGCTTGGTTCCTTAGAAGGAGCTTAACCGCTTTGGGAAGATCTTGGAGGTTGAAAATATAGTTGTTAGAAGACTACCTATTCCTCTGGAAGAGATTCCTATTGTTGGATCCACAAAAGAAGATTGTGTATTTGGCATAGATAGACAACTCAAGGTTGCTCTTGAAGATCTAGAAAGAACTGAAGGTGAAAACAAATATCTAAAAGAAAATGTCAAAGAAGCAGATGAAAGCATCATAAATTTGAGAGAGAAAATTAAGAAATTTAGAGAAAGGTGTAAGGAGGCTAGTGAACAATTGAAACAAGTAAATGAAACAATTACTGGTTGGAAAGTGTAAGTTGAAGAAAGGGAAAAGAGTTGAAGAATGTTTGAATGCAATGGTGAAAAGAAAATATGAAGAATGCACAAAGCTTGAACAAGAAGTTGTGAATTTGAGGTCAAATCTTGAAAAAGAAAGAAGTCATGAAGATAAATTCAAGGTGAGTTCTACAAAGCTTGATGAAATAATTGCATATCAGAAAGGATCCAAAGATAAAGAAGGTTTTGATTTGAAAAAGGTGAAAGTTCAAAAGCAAATTAGACACCAAATGCTAAAAAGAAGATCAATGAACAAAAGAAGAATGAAAACAAGAAGAACAATAGTAAGCAAATCTAGAATCCAAGGAATGGAGCTAGAAAACCACCGGTCAGACAACCAAATGTACAAAGGTACCCATATTTTAATGGTTTATATTATTCTTGCAATAGATTTGGACATAAGGCTATGGAATGTAGAAGCAGAACGAATTAGAATGTTCTATCTTTTCCTAGTCAATGTTTTACATGCAAAGATTTGGCCATAGAGCTAGCGAATACAAAAGTCAAAATGATGAATGGTTATAACAATGGTAGAATGGTTGAATATTTCAACTTATATTTCTATACATGCAATGGATTTGGGCATAAAGCTAATTAATGTAGATCTAGAATGAATGGAAGTAAGATTGGTCAAAAAAATGACATATGTTACAATTGCAATAGACCTAGACACATATCTAAGTTTTGCAGAAGCATAAACATGAAGAAGGATATTTCGGTAAAGAAGAATGATCTAGTATAAAAAGTTGATCCAGTAGAGACAAAGAAGGAGTGGAAAAGATTTGGAAAAAGAAGTAAGAGCTAGGGGTTAAAGATATGTTTGTATCGACATCCAGTGCAAATTTTTCCTCCAAAAACTAAGTTGAGATTTGTGGTTCAAGGGGGGCTTTAATGGGAATCTTTCATCCCCTGCTAGAGAAATGGTGTTGATGCTTCAACACAAGGATATGTGATGTAGATCAATAAATTTGATCTAATAGAGAAGATCCTAGTAGAAAATATCTTAATGTGGAAGATTGTGAAGCATTTGAAGTTGACTATGCATACAGTTAAGGGTTTGATAACTTTATCACTAGAATCATTTATGGAAAATTAGGTCATGACAAAAGGTTTATAAGTGATTACACTTAATAAAATTTCATTTGCAATCAATTTTTTAAGAGGAGAAGAGTAGACAAAGAGCAGTACAGTGCATTTGAAGCAATTGAGTGGTGGTGTGAGTGAAACCCTAGCAGAAGAATGAAGTAAAAGGTATTTTATAGTTTTTCACTTGCCCTAGTTTTTTTGAAAGTTGTTTGGAAACAAGTTGAGATGGAAAATCCTAGGACTATTGAGGTCACTAAAATACCTCAACTTAATTTCAAGAAACATCTCAACAAATCCACAGAGGTTGACCTAGATGGTGCATTTTTGAGGGTTCCTTATGGAATCTAGCATACAAAGGACATAAGGATATATATTCATGGAAAATTAGAAGAGTATGACCGTTCCAAACTAGGATATGTGTGGGAAAATGAGCTCGCTAGTGAGGACTTTGCATTGAAGTTGAAGTATCAAAATTTGGTTGCAAAGAGACTCGATGTGTGGCAAGGGTTTCTCAAAATTTTCTATGACAATGCTTAGGTAAGGATTGCTTTGAGTTGTATCCATGAAAAGTTTGTATGGACGGATATGCCTAAGTTGATCACAAAGGAGGTGATTAGAGAAGTTACAAGGTTATGTTCAACCAAACCCGTTCCAATACTCAAGTTAGTAAATAATGAAGTTGTGATTGAACTTACCGATGCAACATATGACAAGAGGGAATTGACAGTGAAAAACATCAAAAACCCTATTGTGAAGTATGCAACAATGATGATTGGATATAAGGTTTACTTTTCAAACAAAGAGAAATTTGTTTTAGCCACTGCCATCAATATTGCCTATGAAATGGTGGAGAAGGGAGTTGATTACGACCTATGTGAGTTATTGAGGTAGCAGCTCATGGAGAACCTATAGAAAACAAAGGATTCTAGGTATCTTTTTAAATATGGAACTTTAATCATATGTTTACTATTTTATTTCTTGAAAGAACTCCCCGATATAAAAAGTGTGGTGTGGTTGAAATGAAGACCTATTGCACACTAGATCAAAGACTTCTTAAGAGGTCTGGGAGATGATAAGGCATAGTAAGATGCCCTTGTGGCATTCTTTGCGATATTTCAAAAGAGGATGCAAGAGAGGGAGAGGATTCCTTGAGAGATGGTGTAGAAGTACAAGAATGATATTATATTCTTGGTTTCCAAAGATAAATGTATCATATAAGTCATAGAGCCCAAAAATGTATGGATTCTGGAAATGAGATATGAGATCACTGAGGAATAGATTGTGGGGTCTGCAAAATATATGTTGAGAAAACCCAAGGATGCCTCTAAAGAGAGGTAGGGAACTTATGAAGAGAAATCAATGGAGGTCCATTTGGACCAAAGACAATCACAAGTAAAGAAGAGAGTAGAGAAAATGACTACAACATTTGCAAAATCAATGGGCCTCACACCAGAACAAGTTGAGGTAGCCAAGGCTAAGTCTAGAGCTCTAAGAAGCTCATCGAGTGTAAGGAGATTTGGTAGATCAACTACCACTCCTCTGAATTCTCAAAAGTCCTCTGATATTGTGCCTTCATCTAATGGATCAAAGAGGAAGGATACAAGTACTCCTACAAAACAAACTAGTGCTCCGATGAAGGAAAATACCTCTTTGATAAAGTAGAGAAAGAGGTTTGAGAAAGAAAAGGCTACTCTAGTAGCACATCAAACTGGCTCGTGAAAATGAGAGTTAAAACCAAGGAAACCAAAGAGAATTACTTGGGTGTGAACATGGAGGATGAAGAAGAAGGACCTCACTTGGTCCAAAAAAGGAGAGGTGAAGCTTCATAAGGTGAAGCTAGTGGAAAGAAACAAAAACTTGATATTATGGATATTGATGAAGAGGATGAAGTAGAAAAGGAAAAGACAACATTTGTTATCCACATGAGTGAGAATAAGGATGAAGCAATCAAGAAAAGGACACCGGAAGAGAAGAAGAAGCAAAAGAAGAAATCTCCTGAAAGAACCCATATTCCAATGAAGCTTGATGCACTTTTCAATGGTTTTATACAAAATGAGATGCTAGATGAAACTATTGCACTATATGACAAGGCTAATAAGGTGGAAAAGGCCACCATAGTTGAATCCATCATAAAATACATTATTGTTCTTGAAGTTGATATGAGGAATATAGATAAACAAATTCTTGCAGAATTATGAAATGTTTTGATTGAGAGAAGACATGAAGAAATAGAATAAGAGGCCAAATTGAAGGCCTATGCATTGGAGAAGATTAGTGCTCCTCTTTTTGAGGAAAATAAAGAAACATTGGCAACACTATTCAATAAAGAACTCAAAACAAAACAAAGCATGACAATCCTTATGGGAAGAGATCAAAATGATCTTGAGAGGCTCAAGAAGGGGTGTTGAAAAAGTAGCAGACCTAGCACAAAGATTAGGAATGACCCTAGAGAACAAAGAGGAAATGCAAGTGGAGATGCCTACTTCAGATGATAATATTAGAGATGTACAGTTTGATGATGCTCAATGTGAGCATGAGATAGATGTAGGAGATGCACAAGATAGCGTCCTTTTGGATGTGGAAGAAACTGCAAAAGAAAATTTTGGTGCAGAGGAGAATGGTGAAAAGAATGCAGCTACCAGAGAAGAAACTACAAAGGAGGATACTCTTACTCCTTCAGACTCCTTCAGTAACTGAAACATAGGTTAAGAGTGTCCAATACCAACCGGAAATAGTCATCCCTCCAAATAATACAGAAAAAAATATTGGTGAAGAAGAAACATGTTAAGATAATGAACAAAAAAATGAGGATGCAAGTGGTAATAAGGAGAAAAGATAAGCAAAGACACTAGTTAGCACTGGTGATAATTAGAAGGAGAAGGAATTGGAAGAAAACGTTGTGGAGGATGTAAAGGAAACTAGTGAATCCTTTAACTCCTCTTGAGATTCTCTAAATAATCTACTCAATATGCAATTAAAGTTTCAGCATGTGTCCACACAATTGCTGCATCTGCCCATGCAACAAGGGAATGAGGACCTAGACAAGATTTCAACACTCCACAAGCTTTAACTAGGAGATTTTTTCCATGCATCTACCCAAAAGAAGATAATAGAAACTCATCAGAAGAGTGGAGAGTTGATTAAGGAGGCTGTGAAGACACTTTAGTAGGCCATACCTAGTGTAACAATTGATAATTCACTATCAATGGAGAACCTAATTTTTTTGACTAATTCTTTCAAAGAGAATGCCTCTAGATTGAAGGAAATTTGGAAAAAGAGTTAGAAAAGAAAATGTATGAGAAGAGACTGATGGAAATTATAAAATGTGCCCATGCACATAATAAGTTTCAAGATAGTCTCAAAGGCATGTAGTTTGTGTGGCTAAGGTCAAAGTCGTATTCCAAATTATGTATGAAGTGGCCCAGAGCCACAAAGAGCATAAAAGATGAAATGGACTCAATTGAGTCACAAATAGACAAAGTTTCCAGTGCTTATAGTCTGACACATGACCTAGATGGAAGCACAAGGTCAGTAGTAGAAGAATTACATGGGAAGTTCTTTAAACTACAAACACAAAAAGAAAAGATTATTATGCAATTTGGGAACCTGAGAGACCTGGTAAACACAAAGTTCGCGTCTATTTCCAGTGCCTTGGTAAGTGTTGATAAAGCTACAAAGATTAATCTAATACCCAACACTCTGGAAGAAGGGGAAGAACTATTGATGGAGCTAGAGACACAATGTAGAATGCTTGGAATATCCAAGAGGATTTGGGAAGAAGGAAAGAAAGAGTGGCAATCCCACGTTGAGAAGCTCCAAGAGTCAAATTCTTCTAGTTGACAATATTTCTTTTGCTTTATACATTTTAGTTTCCTGTTTCAGATTCTTATGCACATGTGCAGATGGTATAAGTTAGATATTCAGTCCAATTTTTTGTTGGGTAGCACTCTTAGGGAGAGTCAATTTAGTTTTCAGTTTGTATATATGTATATATTTGTCAAAGGGAGATCTGGTATGGAAGAAAGATTGTTGTATGCACCCTTTGCCCCTGATGTCAAAGGGGGAGAGTAATTTTAGAGATAACTTTGGCATGTTTCCATCAATGAAAAATGGGAATATTGTTGGAAGAATAAGGAGTTTTTCATTGATGCATTTGTTGGAAACATGAGCATGTGGGATGAGCACAAATTGTACAATCATGCATTGCAGTGTTGTCATTGATGTCAATATTGTATCCCAGTATGAAGACTATTGTGCAAATTAGTTTGGATGGCTTGAGTATGTTTTAGGATGATAGTGAACGACAATTTTGCAAGAAGGTTTGATCTGGTGAAGGCAATAGTTTTGGAAATTGACTAAGTGACAATTCAGGTGTTTTTATGCACAGGGGATCCGGTATTTGAGCCTGCATTGGTCCACTAATGAAGATATTGCTTTGCACTTCTAACATAATTTTTTTGGTTGATAGAGGAACCTAATTCCAGAGTTTCACCTCATTTTGGTTTATGTTTTTGAGGTTATCAGTGATAGAAGTTTGGCTTGGCAGTAACAATTGTTTTCTAGTTCAGTGCATGTGTTTTGGTGAATCCGCACTTCTCTGTGGATTGGAATTTTTCTTTATGGTTTTGTGGAGATGTTGATATGTGTGAGTAGATTGTGTATTCCAATTGGGATAAATTTTGGAGGTCCGCTTGTCCGATTGTAGGTGCACAATTGGTAAATTTTGTAATTAGGTCATTATTGGTGCCAACCTAATGAGTTTTATGTATTGTAGAGTTTAATCATGTACCAATCTATTATGTGGGTGTTATTTTAGGTCCATTCTAACATATTTCAAATTGTTATAAGGTTTGAATCTTGGCATGAAGCATGTGTAGAAGGATCTTGAGCAGACAAATTACATTTTTCCTATTACATCTAATTAGGCCGACCTAATTGATGTTGTAGATGAAGTAAATATATAAGAAGGATATTTCTAGTATCTTGGGTGTTGTGGTATGTGATAAGTGTGTGTGTATGCGAATTGTGTGAATGTAGAACAGAGTAGAGTATTAAGTCAGATCAATATGAAGTGTGTAAAGTTTGTATTATGAGCTTCATTAGAACTGTATCACTAGTAGAATTTGGAAAATAAATGACTACGTGACAAAATTTTAGTCATAACACCTAAACATGACTAAAATCTAATCATTTTTTGCAACACAACTATAAATGACTAATTTGATCATCATAAGTGACTAATTTGATCGTCGGATAAAAAATAAAACTAAATAATTAGTCACACAAATAAAAATTAGACAATATGATATTAATTAAAGTGGATAATTAAAAAATATATTTTGAATTGAGGGAGTGGGTTGTATTATAATATAATATAATAATAATATATTATATTACAATACAATATATTATATTATATTATAATATGATATAATATAATATAATATGATATGATATAATATAATATAATATAATATAATATATTATAATATAATATGATATTATATAATATAATATATTATAATATATATTATATTATAATATATATTATATATTATAATATTATATAATAATATAATATTATAATATATTTAATATTATAATATTTATATTATAATATAATATATTATTATATATTATAATATTATATAATAATATAATATTATAATATTTATATTATAATATAATATATTATTATATATTATAATATTATATAATAATATAATATTATATAATAATATAATATTATAATATTTATATTATAATATTATATTATATTATATTATAAATTTTTTTTTGTTCGATAAATCACTGCTAAGGGGTAACACCCTACGCTTTTGACTAGAGCTATGAACCAATGAAGCGACATACGGGGGACCTCATCCCTGATATCTCCATTTCTCCTCCATTCCTCCCTCCTTCCTCCTTGGCACCTTCTGCCTTTGTACCCTCTACATCTACCACTCCTCCATCATTACTCCTGCCATCTGTCGAGTGCCTTAAGTACCCACAGATTCTGCCACCCAACCTACCGCCAGCCTGATCCTCTGACCCTTTGTCTGTTGCCTTTCCATTGACCCTCCTGCAACCATCTACAACCTCCCCGTGATCTCTCTCTGCCTGTACTCCTCCTTCATTGACCCCACAACAATGCCCGCCACCTACACCAGCAAGTATTCCCACAAACCACTATGGGATTTGAACCTTGGGCAGCCCAATTGCTACCCTTGCAACTTAACCGTTGCACTGCGGGGTCAACCCCGATATTATATTATAATATTATAATATAATATAATAATATAATATAATATAATAATATAATATAATATAATATAATAATATAATATTATATTATATTATATTATATTATATTATATAATATTATATTATATTATATTATATAATATTATATAATATTATATTATAAATATTATATAATATTATATTATAAATATTATATAATATTATATAATATTATATAATATAATATAATATTTTTAATAATATTTATTGTGCAAGATAAGTGGGAGATTTATGTATTCTAGTTTATTTACTTTGGAATCCATTTTGAAATCCTCTTTAGTGGGAAACATCAATGGAAAGCAAATAAACCCTAATCCTCTTTAGTGAGAAACATCAACGGTAAGCAAAACTAGAATGGATGTTAGCGACGCTACAAGTAGGGAACCCTCGTCAAAAGAATTTAAGCGATGGCAGAGCAGCGTTTTTGATGTTTGATTTTTTATCTTGCACTTGGCAGCTTGGCCTCAACATGCCTTTTCGAAGATCCTCCTTTGCATGCACAATCTCACCATCTCCCCATCTACCAAAACTGGAACAAAGAAGTGAAAGGTGAATACCAATGAGGAAGAGTTTGGAGGAGCCGAAACCAATAGCGGCAGGGAAAGCAGAAAAAGGTAAAGGATGCCATAATGTAAAACCCTAAATGTGCTCATTATTGGATCTTGGTTGTAATTTCATTTTAATAAACATACTCTAAAACCCTTGTCGAAACCTTATTTTCAGGCTACAGCTCACCGAATTGGAGAAGTGAAAGGTGAATACCAATGAGGAAGAGTTTGGAGGAGATGAAACCAATTCACGAGACTCAAGATCTAGGGGATGCACAACCAACTGTGGTAGATGGGTGGGAATAAATAATGGGAACATGATCTACTACTACTTATAGGTATGCAATTGAGGAATATGGAGCAAGATATGGATATGAAATTGGATCTCGAACGCACATATCGACACATGGAGAATTTGCTAGTGGACCGAGTTGAGGGGAGAGCAACAAAAAATGGTGAATTAGATAAGGTAAAGGATGCCAGAATGTAAAAACTTAAATGTGCTCATTATCAGATCTTGGACATAATTTTATTTTAATAAACATACTCTAAAACCTTCGTTGAAACCTTATTTTCAGGCTACAGCTCACCAAATTGGAGAAGTGAAAGGTGAATACCAACAAGGAAGAGTTTGAATGTAGTTTAAAAGATTTCTTGAGTTTCAAATCTAATTGAAATACTCAAGAAATGAAGTGCAAATGAAATGCTCTGATACAAATTCACTGTTTAACATGCATGAGCTAAGATGGATGCTTTTTGATTAAGGAGAAACACATTTTATAGTATTTGTTGTGTTGTAGGTGCAAAAGTAAAGGTTCTTGAGTTTCAAATCCAAATGAAAATTTCAAGAAAAGAAATTCATTAATATAAAGTGATTCTCTATTTTTATGCCTTTTGAATTCTTCAATTCTTCAATAAATGATGTAAAATAGTCAGTGATATAAGTTTCCAGTGAGACACATCATTTATATGTTTTGACTTGCGAGTGAGACTGAAATCAGTGAGATTTCTATTTAGCCAGTGAGGCTGTAACTAGTGAGGTTTTGCTTTCATGCCAGTCAAGCAGTTGTCAGTGAGACATTGAATATAACTAGTGAGGTTTTGATTTTCCAGTGAGGCTTAATGAAGTAAAATTTCAGAGTGGTTTTTTCTCCTTGTACAAGGTTTTCAACTCATAAATACTATGTTGTGGCTCCTCTTGATTGTGATCTTTTTGTGTCTAATCAATCATATTTGTTCAAGAATTTTAGTCTTCATTTCATGGTGCTTCTCTCAACATTTGAATATCAATGACACTTGAAGTTTATATGCATAAATTTGTGAGGATTAATTAAGTTAGATTTAATTTGTAACTTGAATCACTGATTCACCCAAATAAATGACTAAACCGTGACTAAATAAATTACTACCATGACTAAAATAAATGACTACCATGACTAATAAATGACTACCGTGACTAAATAAATGACTACCATGACCAAATAAATGGCTAGTTAACAACAATCAATGACTAAATTAATGACTAAATTTACTATCAAATTGATTAATCAAAACAACCAATAAATGACTAAAAATAGTTTAGTCAAGAATTTGGTCGTGTTATAAATGACTACCAATAAACTACTAATGGTCACGTGACTAAGCCTAGTCACACATATGCAACTTTTATTAGTTTTTTAGTCATTTATTGTTTTTTTTCTACTAGTTTATTTCACGCATATGTAAGATGCAATTGTAACAGTTCAAAACTTGGTTGTCTGTCATAATCTCTTCTATGTCTTATATCTTTCAATGGGCAGTGAATCCACTTAGACATTGAGTCCACCTGCAATGAGCACTTCTGTAATATACTATAACCGGTTATAATATGTATGAGCTAATCCTCATCGTGGTTTTTCCCATTTTGAGTTTTCCACATAAAAATCCTTGTGTTCATGTGTTATGTGATGTTGTTGGATGTTTGCATGCTTTCCTTCATTACTACAAATTGAATATGTTATGAGTTAAATATTGAAATGGTTTAAAAGAATACTAATTCACCCCCCTCTCAGTATTTTAGGTGTTCAACATGTAATTTGTCTTGTGACAAGATTTCAAAAAGATCCTAGAGAATCTCATGTTGTAGTAGTGAAGAGGATATTTAGATACTTGAAGGGAACTTTGGACTATGGTTTGTGGTATCCTAGGGATACTGATTTCTCTGTGAGTGCATACACAGATGCATATTGGGAAGGTTTTATAGATGAAAAAAAAGTACAAGTGGTGGTGCTTTCTTTTTTGGAAGAAAATTGGTTTCTTAGTTGAGTAAGAAGTAGGATTGAGTGTCATTATATATTGCAAAGGTAGAGTATATTATAGCAACATCATGTTGCACATAGGTGTTCTGGATGAAGAAAAAATTGAAGGATATCAAAGTATCATATGATGAATCTATTTCATCTTATGTGATAATACAAGTGCTATCAATATCTCATAGAACTCAATAATGCATTAAAAAACAAAACATATCTTTATTCAGTATCACTTTCTAATCTAGAGAAGGTTGTAGAGAATAAGATGAAGTTGGAGTATGTGCCTACAGATGACCAAGTTGTAGATATTTTCACCAAGGCTCTTCCTAAAGATACATTTGAGTATCTTCGATAGAAGTTATGGGTTATTGCCCCTCCTTTTAACTAGATACATAAGTTGGTGCATCTATCCGAGAAGCATTTCAAGATACATTCTTAGTCCTAGATTGATGATGGAAGCTACCTCTCAAGGAGAGTAAGTAGTAGTGCTTGTAGGTAGTGATATTTGCATTGGTATAGTCAAATGGAGCATATTTTGTGCCCTGAGGGGAACAGTGAAAAAAAGTAAAGAGAAAGTAGTTACTTGTTGGTGTTGCAAGTGTTGTCTAAAGTGGTGTATGCAGATGTAAAAAGGTAAAAATTCTATGCAGATGATGTGTGAAAGGTGCAGGTGTTGTCCTTTGAATTTTGTCAAAGGGGGAAAGAAAAAAAGTTCAATACAGAAGAGAGAAAGAGCAACGAAAAATGTGATGTAGGAAAGAGAGTTGGATAAGTTTATGGACCTTTGGTATTGATGTCAAAGGGGGAGATAGTTGGTTAAAAAACCATAGTGTAGAGGAGTATTGCAGGAAAGAATATGGTTTGAAAAACATAGGGGGAGAGAGTGTTCACAAGAGAATGAGAGAATGAAGAACTCCTCGATTAGGGGGAGAAGATATGTGAAGAAGTAAAAGAGAGTGTGAAGAGTAAGAGATGCTCCAGTCAGGGGGAGTGGAGCCTATTATAGAGTTGTTGTTGGTTGCTTTTGTTGTTGATGGTTTTTCAGAGAGCTGGTATTTCCATCAATGACAAAGGGGGAGATTGTTGCAAGTATATTGTTGGTGTTGTCATTGATGTCAACAGTATGGAGATGGTTGGTGTTGTCAAGTTCTTGTGCTAGTATGGATGTGTTGTGGCTTGATAAGAAGGTGTTGTGGTGTTGTCATTAGTGTTGTCATTGACGTCTTGATGGATAAGAGTTGCAGGTGTGTAAGATCACTTGGTTTCCAAGTGCTTTACAAAAAAATTAAATAAAAGAGTGTATAGTGTGACAAAGGTGTGTCCAGTGTTGTGCTATGAATTTATTCATGGTTGAAGATATGCTTGTGTGGCTTAGATATGATGATCAGAGGTGTTCAAAAATTCTATATCTAAAGTTTTAAGTTTTGGATCATACGACAGTGAATGTTGTATTTGACAGTTTGTTTGTCTGTATAGAAGGTTGTTTGGGAGATTGATCCACATTTCTCCATAGTGAGGTTTCTTGTTTTGTAGATTTGGGAGCATGCTTATATTTTCTATAACTTCCTTCCCTTTAGTTTTTAGGTGTTGAGGCATTCTGCAAGCTTGGTTAGTAAGTTGTGTATGCCTGGTTGCACATAATGATGGTGCTCTCAATTTCAAGTGGTTGTGGAAGAGTTGTATAATATTTTGATAAATCTGGAATATTTTGATGTGTTGTGTGGATGCTATGAAGTGTTGTTTGGACTACATGACCTAGAGAAGTGTGCAAGTGGCCGCTTGTAGTGTTAGTTCATGTTTGGCCAACCTGGTGTGCTAGCACTATTTGTGAAGGTACCTCATGGATTGTGGATGTGTTGAGTAGCGTGGTGATGTATATTTGGGTCCTAGTTAACCCTTGGTGCGGTTTTCCTTCACTTATTTCCATCACAAAGCACTTCTTTCCATCATAGAGGTGTTTGGTGTTGACCTATTTTCTTGTTGCACATTTTGGTTGCATACATTTCATTTAGGCTGACCTAATTGAGGTTGTTTAGGTCGTGGATGGTATAAATGTAAGTTAAATTTTTGGAGATGTGTGTGGATCTGTAAATGGTGTGTGAAAGATGCAAATTTGATTAAGTGAATTGATATGAGTGCGAGATTAATGCCTATGACTCTGATGCAGTGAGCAAAAGGGTACATTTTCAGTGTGTTTAAAATCGCTGGAGGTAGTGAGCCAAAGGTTGCGGATGGCATAAAATTTTAGTGGTGGATTTATCCCATTGCCTTGAGATAGTGAATCTCTTTGTAACAATCTTCTTCTATTCTTCTTTCTTCTGAATAGTGACTCCTTTTGGCAGTGAGCCTTTCTTCCCTTTCTGGGCAGTGAGCCTAATTGTATTCAGTGTTGCAATTCATATATATGTGAGCTAATCCTCACCGTGGTTTTTCCCTTCTTGTATTTTCCACATAAATAAGGTTTTCTTATGTGTTTGGATGTGTTTGCATTACTATTTCATATGTTTACATTCTGGTAATGCATGATAAGGGTTTAATGGCTAACAAGGGTTTGAATGTTGATGAGGGATTGAATGTTTTTAATGTACAACTAATTCACCCCCCTCTAAGTTGTCATGTGCATCTAACAAGTACAAAGTCATATCACATTTTTATAAAGGAAACAATCAATACTGATCTAACTTTTTAACTTGAATTATTATATTTTTACTTTTTTTATAAAAATAAAAAAATTATTTGAATGCTATTTTTTTTAATATAATTGACATTATAATTTAGTTTCTAATAAAATGTTAAAAAATGTGGTTAAGTTGGACATTGCTCTTTATACTCTTTTTTTTTGTTTATAACTTGAAACTTTAATACATGGAATAATTGTTTCTATTTTGGTAAATATTTTTTTAAAATATATATTTAAATTTTAATGTACTAAAAAATAACTCTTTGATGGAATGCCATTTTTTGTCATAAATATCTATTCAAAAGAGAAAAAATATATCATCTTGACATATAATATTTTTTCTAGTGCAACAATTTTTTTCATTTTTTTTTAATAAACTTTAATATTTTTTTTGGCATGACAATCAATCTTATATTTTGGTGTTAATGAACCACTTTTAGAAAAATAATAAAAAAATAAAATATTGAAAATAGTTAATTGTATTTTTGAAAACAACACTTATAAATTTACAATATATATATATATATATTTTAAAATGTTATTTACATGAGTAAGAGTTGTGAGATTATCAAGTTTCTTAATACTTTTAGATTTTGGTAAATTGGCCTCAAAATGATGGTATAGATGTATTTAGTGAACACTTTCCATTAAAAATATTGTGGCCCTATTTCATTTACCTAGAATAAATCCAACTAAACCATATGTTTAACCAAAATCGACTTTTAGTTGAAAATACTTAAAGTTACTTATGTTGGTAAGTTGACCTAAAGTGTGACAAAAGTTTGAACTTTTATCCATATAAGATTCCATGTTGTTTAAATAAAAATGATACTAGATCATTATTTTTATATGTCCCGTATCTATGTTGAAAAAATCTCTTAATATTTGTCATTCATTTATAGTTATATTTTTTTATTCCTTAACATGGTTACTCCTTTTGTACATAGTACATATAGGTTATTAATTTTATATTGTGTATGTAATGGTGGTTTATATCACATGTATATCAATTCACGCTTTCTTACAATTAGATTAAATAGGTAATCAATACATGTAATATTTTTAGTTTAAATATTATAAATGTGTGTTTGTATTTAAGAAATAAAAATTTATAAGTTTGAAATAGATTAAATGTTATCTCGACTATTGATTTATTAAGTTGTTAATGTATGATAGTACTCACTAAATAATATCTTATAATACTAATATGTTATGTCTTTGTAAATATAAAAAACCAAAATCATAGCTTAAATTTTAATGATGCATGCTACAATAGTGTTTCCACTATATAAGATAAATCACACAATGGATAAATGTTAAGACATAGATATGTTGATGATTTTGTGAGACCCACAAATATTCTCTATTCTATGTAATTTGAATTGAGTTGAATCAAGAAAATACTATATTTATTGATGTTGTTGTAATTATTTATAATGGTGTATATTTTGCATGTCAATATACAAATGTAATCTATTGAGCTTTATATGATTCTAGGATGAAGATATAAATCAATGCAAAAAAGAGGAATTCTATTAAAGAAGAGAAAGAACATTATAAAACATAATAGAATTTTAGAGGCATGATACATCTATGGTGTTGGGAAATAGGGTGGACAATGGTATTTTGGTTGTTCTAGATAATATACATTATAATCAGTTTTAGATTACAATTATATATTTTTATGGTGTCATAAGCGACACAAAATTTTCCTTGGCTAGAAAGTTAGATGAGTTGAATCAAGATAATGTTGTAATCATTTTTATTTGTGTGAATGTTAAATTTTAAGCACACTAGTGCATAAATGTACATTGTTAATACTTGTACTCTTATAGAGATAAAAATATATGTGAAGAAGAAAAAATATCATTTAAGAAAATAAAGAGGTACAAATGAAAAGAGGCATTCAAGATCATGAAATATTTATGAAATTGGTCTCCAATAGGGTGAATGATGAAATCCTAGATACTAGAAAGAATATTCATTATATGCATTCTCCTCATACAATTTGTATATGTGCCACTCAAAATTATATTAATATTGATCTCTCAAACATTCACACAATGATGTCATTTGGTACTATTAACGATCTTCATATTTTAAAAATACTAAGAACATGGACATGGTTCATGGCATTTATGTTGCTCCCACTCATAAAAAATGCCTACAATTTAATGTTGTGAATAGTTCATCTAAATTTAGACCTATAAATCTATCTTCCACTCCCATGGAAGTGTAACATCCACTATAACAGCTAGCGATAACAAGGGACAAGGGTAAACCAAATTTTTATAACCAAAATGTGTGTTTTTTTCACATTTAGGTGAAGTTGACCCTTTGAATTCACAACCCAAATTTTTTCTTTACACTCTTGTAATGAATAAGTTGTGCATAAAAATACTATCATGGTCTTGATTTAGATGAAGATATTGATGTGGATAGATACATTTAAATCAGAATTTATATTTATGGTCACCCATAATGATGATGTATTTTCATTTGCACCACATGCTTCTTGTCATCCTTGAGTTAAAAAAAGAAACAAGTATGAAAGAGAAAAACCTCCCATGATAGGATTAATCAATCATATATTTCCAATTTTTCTCTAATTCTCAAAAGGCATGCCCTAAAATAAATATTAGTAAATTAGATAAAGGGACTTCTTGTGATAGGTGAAAATATGAATTAAATGGGCATTAATTATCTAAATAGAATATCATGGATCCTCAAGAGTAATCTTACATTATATAGAAACTACCCAAATCAAGGAGATTCCTATTACTAGGATAAACCCCATCATACAAGTCACCATGCTCGAGGTGGTCAATAAAAGTATAGGGGGTACATAATTAGTTTTTAATGAGATATAAAATAATAGAAAAGTTCCTACCTCAATGGGTATGTGATCTTGATATTTTTATTGTGAGAAAAATAAATGGTACCTATTGTAGATATTATGATTATTACATCAAAATATCATACATATTGGCTACATTATACTATAAAATTAGATATGATACATATTATATATGGATGTGGAGATAGATGATGACTCAATCATGACACTTCTAGAGAAATAGATGGATTTCTCTAGTAGTCTACAATTTATGCAATATAGAAATATAATAATAGCTAGCAATAGTAGACTTGTGACATTTTTTGTAAAAAAATCTTAATGATATCTACATGAGAGAGTAATGCACTATCCATCTCAATTACAAAGGACTAGGGCTTATTGACACAAATGAAAGAATGAATTGCTATAGATGATAACGCACTTTGGATATAGTACCTTTAATAATGAATTTGAGTGTATTTGATATAAAGTGGCCTAATTTCAATTAGATATATTCATCTCAAAAACCTATAGATTCAATGTATACATGGAGTTCATAAAAATATAATTGAAAAAGTTAACATATTGTTTTTGATTAGGGGTAAACAGGTTTTGATTGTACCTGAAACCAAATACATAACAGTTTTGAAGGGAACTATCAACCCATCAAAGAAAATAAAGCTGCAAAAAAAGATAAAACACAAACCATCAACAACCCAACAACAACCTCTAAAAGATAGACATTACTACGCAGGCTGCATCAAACAAATAAGCAAGGGCCCTAAACCCTTTTACAACCTGGTTTTAACTAGGACCAAAAACCCTTAGATACACAAAGAACCCACCTGCATCTACCAGGGATCAATAAACCAGCCCTAATGGATGGCACCACTAAGCCAAGAAAGATAGTGTGCTTAATGGTGTAAGACACCATCAAATCTCTAAGAAAAAATGCCAGAAAAACCAACAACCCCACCTCAATAGGGGATTTGGAGAGCACAACGATCCACTAGACACAAGCCTCATAGGAGAACCACTGAGCCTGAGGGGGCTTAGCTCGCTAGGACATAGAGAGAAACTTAGAATACCTCCCAACCTACAACAAAAAAGGAGAAGCCAAAGAACCCAAATCATCCATGGACAACTCCAATAGCAATAAATCTTTCAAACCACTCTGGTAACAGGAAACTGCCTCTAAAGGAATGAGCTCCCCTCTATTGGAGAGGATGATACGATCAACAAAACCACCGCAGCCATAAATCACCAGCACCCTCAACCTCCACCTCCATAGGGGAACCTCCCACCTCAATAAGAACAACAATTGAGGGAGGTCCACCTCCATAGGACTTGAGGGGAAAGCCACCTCTTTCAAACCACTCTGGTAATAGGAAACCACCTCTAAAGGAATAAGCTCCCCTCTATTGGAGAGGATGATACGATCAACAAAACCACCACAGCCATAAATCACCAGCGCCCTCAACCTCCACCTCCATAGGAGAACCGCCCACCTCAATAAGAACAAAAATTGAGGGAGGTCCACCTCCATAGGACTTGAGGGGAAAGCCATCATAGTAGCTAGACAAGTGACTGTAGCATCCTTCAGTAAACACTGCACTAGAAGCAAACTATGGGCTAGGAAAAGATTCTCAAATAAACACCATAGGTCCACCTTAATATCTTTCAAATTAGAACTCATCTGGGTTTCCAAAGAAAACTTGAATAGTAACCCAGCTAAAAGCCAATAGCTCACCCACTTCTGAGCCTTCAAAATAAACCAAACAATCTAAGCCTTTAGAATAAAAACACATTAAAGCAGCTCAACCCAAGAAAAGACCTCAAACCCCAGCATCAACAAAGCCAAAAGAGAGACCAACATAATCCACTTGGGGGACAACAGGAAAATCAACAACCTTGGAAAAGAGGGTCCAAAGACAATCAGCCAGAGAGAACAAGGCTGTAGAGAACACATTAGAAAAAAGAAACGCAGGCCAAAAGACCACCAAAGGCAGAGTCCTAGTCTCAGAATGATCAGGAACAACCAAACCCCAAGAGGAACAAGGGGCCCTAAATAGGACTGAAATAAGGAGAAGGGCCAACAAAAAAGAACACCAAGCAATCCCAACACTCTAGTCAGAGCCAAAGATGGGAAAAACTCCATACAACCAACCAGAGGGAGACATCACCACTCCATAGAGAGGGGACAAGAAGAACCCAAAAAACTCTGAGAACAAAAACCCCCAAAAAAGAGCCACCAAAAAAACAACAAGTAGAAGCAAAGGTCGGCCAAGAAGAAGCAAGAGGAAAAACAGGCCAGCACGAGGATAAGCCCATTCTTCAATCAGTCTTCCTCAAAGAAACCAACACACACCCACTGCAAGGTAGGTAGCCAGAGAAAAAGTAGGAAGGGCACCCACATAAAACCCTCAGATACAAAGGGTTTTGTAGGCTGACACCCATCACCAACCACAACATTGTCTTTAGAAACTTCTATAGAGGATCCACCTCCAAGGCCACTCCCATCACACAAACGAAGGATGGAAGCAAAACGTCCACCATCCGGATCATCATTCTCGTCGCTATTGGCATCATTCTCGTCGCTATCGGCATCATCTGCAATATTCAAACTACAGTCTCCTGCCTAAGCCCCGCTCGATGCTGCTCTCATCATATTCCTACTAAGGGTTTGTAGGAAAAGTCAATAGATTGTTGATAGTGCATGGAACGCCATTTTATATTTTTTCATGATGAATTCATGTTCAATAGTTTTCAAACAAGAGACCTATGGTCAATGTATATAAATAAAACTCTTTGATAGTAAATAAGATTTATAAATTTTTATAATATTTAATGTGTAGCTTTAATAGTATTATATTGAGTTATTTTAGAAAGGAGTAACAATATAGATCTTCAATACATGAGAATGTTGTATAGATAGATGTGGTACCTAATTTAAAAAAATTAGATTGTAAAAATTAGAATGATCTTGTAATACAAAGGATTTCTATGAAAAATTCATAAGCACATAAAATCATCTTGAAGGACATAATATAAATATCAATGTGTCATGAATAGTAGAGGAAGATTAATGTTTCATGGGGAAAAATAGAAGTTTTGCTTTAACCTACTTGTATATTAAAAATATATTAAATTATCTTGAATGCCATATGGAATATGGTTTAGATACATTCTTGAGAAAATATGTTTGCATCAATGTTTGTAGTGATAATGCTCCTTGATAGTTGTAGACTAAATCCAAATTATTTATTGATGAAGATAGAGATAAGAAGTATCTACTAGCATGGAATGATGATAGAGTAAATGTTCACAACCTATATATTATTTCTATATAGAGGGGAAAAATAGATTGTCAACAAATATTATCTATCAGTGTATTTTTTAAATATACAACAATATATGTCTTGAATGCAAGAAAATCTCAAGGAGTTATCATGACTAGTTAACTAAGGTTCCTACCAAAAGTAGGTTGGATGATCATACATTATGCACATATAGAATTTTTTCAACTAATTTTTTTTCTAAATGTGACATAAGTGCATAAGAAGCAAGTCATATGTTGCTACAAATACCTCTTCTAGAATGCACTATGTTTTATTTTTCTTGAATGTCAAATACAAGGTATTTGTCACATACAATTAAACCATGATGATGATAAATCTAGAAAAAAAAAATGCATATACTCCATAATATTAGATCATTTGTCTATGGTGGAGGCTACAAGAACTTTGTCATATTCTTTTCATTGTAAACATGAGCAATGTTTACAATCAATTGTTAGATTTTGATCCAAATATCATTCTAGACAATGATCACCTAAATATGAGTATTTTTTTAGAGTGAGTTGTTTTCTAAACCATTCCATGACATTAGGGTTGATTTTGGAATTAACTAGTGATTATAAAAATTTCCAGAGTGTTAGAAATACAACTCATGCATGGCATGTTGACCATACACCCCTATTTGTTTAGAAACTATTGATTCTCATAATAAAGTCTATGAAGATTATTGTTTTGATTAAAAATAAAATATTAGAATGGAAAATATTGTCTAGTTTAACTCCATGATAATATATATAATTACCTAATATATGATCTTCTTGGTTGATGACACTTTGACATGGAATATAATTGGAACTAATGTGAATTTATAGATGTTTTATAAGAAACACCCATGCAATTCATACAAAATAATAAAACTAAAAAGTTCAGCTCGATGTTATTCTAACATCCATTAACTCCTATAGTTAATTTAATTGAAAAATAACATGTTTCCTTAACATATTCATGAGACATTTTGAATTGGATGGTAATGACTTACCTCTTAAGATGATCAACTAAGAAATTGTTCAAATATGACAATCCTACCCAATTAATTATATTAGGCATGTAATGAATACTAAGTTAATTGATGGAAAAAAACCCTTATCAATCCTTTCACTAACAGATATTGAAACTTTCAACATGCATGCCATGATAATTCATGCATGAAAATTTATATTAATAATGTGCAACCTTTGAGTGGTCAAATAAGTGCACTAGGAGGAGTTGATGCATATTCAATCTGTATGAGTATAGATGAAATTGATTTTATAGGCCCCGTATTATTTTCTAATATCAAAATATGTTTGAAGTAGGTGTCTCTATCACATGGAACATAAGATTTTAGTGGAAGGTATATTATTCTTGTTGGTGATTTCATCTAGTTACCACCTATGCATGTCATACCAGTGTATGTAGGTATCCCCCATTTTATTATTGTGATGCACACTAGTATTTTATTAGCACAAGTGTAGATCATTGAATAACGCGTGTTTTGACCATATAATTGCTTACCATGTAACATTTATCTTTTATATATTTATAAGAAATATTTATGGTAAAACATCGTAGACTACATTTCAAATAGTACTAACCTTGGAGATAGTTTTTTTTCAACATGATCTAAAACAAGTTAGATTTAGAGAAATATTAACAAATATAAGGAATACATTTATGACATATCAGGAATGAAAAGTACTCATGGGCCAAATGAATGCCTCATTAAGTATTGAGGGGAGTTTAAAAGTTAATATATTTATGCATTTTTATGAAACAAATAATATGATGACTCTCCACAATATGAAAATGTTAGTCATTTATCCTACCAATTGTCCATAGTGTGTCTATATATACTCTGACATATATAATCACATGATGTTGATGATTATCATTTGAACAATGTAATCATATTATGCATTGGTGAATGTGTAATGTTGATGTATATTTTATGGATAAATGATGCCTTGATTAATGGGACAATTGTCACTATAAAGGTATATTATATCATCAAAGTGATGGAAAAATAAACTTTCCATTATGTGTAGTGGTGGAATTTGATAATTATGTGGGTGTACCATGGAATATTCTAACCGAACGATTGTCCTTGTCTTACCTATTACAAGAAACAATTGTATATAAATCCCTATTAAAATGACGTGATTTAACCACATACATCACAAGGCCTAACATTGGAAAGGGTGAAAATAGATGTTGGAAATGTAAAGAGGGTAGGTCTGATGTTCACTGAAACCTTATAAGTTAAATTTCTCAACTAATGGAGAATATTAGCATTAGTCTCATTTGAATGACACTATAAAATGCAAAATGCAAGTTATGTTAACAATAGATTAAATAAAGAGAATAAACTATGGTCCTCATCTCTAATTTGACCTATGATGAGAACATCCAAAAATATTATGTTTTATATGTGATGAGTGTTAGAGTAATCATGCATTAGCTAATAATTAATTAATTATTAGGCTAATTTATTTATTCTCATGCACTTAAGCTAAACTTAGGAGTATTTTTTTCTGTTAATTAAAGAGCTAATATTAGATCACTATGTCTCATTGCATATGATGACAACACTTGTCATGATCTAATCCCTTTATCATGTAGGTTTTTTCTTATAAACACACACTCTCTCTCTCTTTGTATTATTTCATTTTGTAAGTATTTTCTTGTTGAAGAATAGCAAATCATTGTTTTTCAGAGCTCTTGCAAGGAAGGTGTTTTTGTTCGTTTGATCTTGCATCTCATGTTATTCATAATTCTAACATGGTATCAGAGCATGGGTTCAAAAAACCACTTCTCCATTTTTAATTTTTTTTCAACTAGGGTTATAGGATCAAATATGGATTTTTCATTGTTTTTTTGTAAATTTTGGAGTTGGAAAATTTTTTGATGCACTTTGGCACAAAAAGGACCTCACTATTGCATTTAGGAGGTCGATTCAATGAATTTTGACTATAAATTCTCCCTATTTCACTATTGGGATATTTTGAGGAATTTTTTAATTATTGGGAGGTCATACAACCCCCCAATAGGCTATAACATACCAAAAAAGAAAAAATGATTAAAAAATATATAAAAAAGTATATTTCGATGCATATTTGGTGGAGCGCCACCTGCAAAGTAGCACACTTCTCGTGGAGTAGCACTCAGAGGTGATGCCCCTAGCATCCCACCTAGCTACAGCCACCCTGCCACCCTTTGTCAAATCCCTTGGTCATATCTATGACCTTGACACAGTGTTTAGCCCCTGTGCTTAACCCTTACAACCCTTTTAGTGCCAGCTTGTGGTACCCTAAGTGACCAAGGGCTCAACCGATAGCCTCCAATGCTCGACGACTAGGCACCCATACTCCCAAGGGAAAATTTTTGTAGCTCTGATCTTCGTTTTTCAGAAAAATAAATAATTGGAAAGGTAGTTTTGAGCCCGATCCAGTGGTGCAAGTATTTTTCATGATTTTAACCTAGTTTTTATAAGTCATTGAATTTAGATCTACCTCTTTACACTTTTAGGGTCATAACTTGGGCATACGAACTCCATTTTTCGTGAATGAATATGTGTTAGAAAGGTGCTTTAGTGCTCTACATAGCCATGTGATTCATTTTTACAAAAAAAAAATCATCAGGTACACAAAAATGTATTTGATGTGTTTTTTTAAAAAAATTTAAGCTTTTTGCTCTCAAAGTTGCATTAGGATTTGGTTTTTCTTGTTGTGGGGGTATATTTCCCACTTTTAATGTCTATATACATCAGAGAACAACAAATCATTCCCACACTTTTTGAAAACATCAACCATCATGGTAGACACCTCTTCATTTAAACATCTTACGCCACACATATATCATATCTAGAAAGCTCATATGACCAGATTGCTCATGTCAAAGGGTTTATGGTCCACTTTGGATGAAGTACAACCAACATTGAATCATCAATTTTACATACTTCATGTAGTGTATAAAATTGTATACCTTAACAATTTCACATTATGTTTTGTCCCCTTGAATCATTGAACTTAATTAAGCTTCTAATTTTCTAAATTATACATTCCAAAGCCTACTTTTTACCATTTCCCAAAGAAGGATAAGCATTGAAAAAATGCATTCAATCATTAAATTGTCCCCAACTTTGAGTGTCTTGGAAATTTGGGCCAGAACCCATTTTCCCATGGGCGACTAAGTCCCCCTTCTTAGCCAGGACCCAAAATTAAATATGTTGTTGGCAATATTTTAACATCTAAAATTCAAATATGAAGTGTTGGCTTTTAGAATATAGTTTTGGGATATCGGATAAGCACCTATAAATACCTAATCTTTTTATCATTTAAAATCTAAAAACAACTAGTAAGACACACAATTGAGCAAGTACTATTGTTAAGAGAAAATCAAGAGCAGCATATCATATCATTATTACAACAATTCAAGATCCAACATCATGTCAAGGTTTATGTGTGTTCATGTTGTCATTATTTTGTGAAGGCTAACATCTTTTTGTAGGTCTCCAAAGCATTCAAGCATTCAAGCAAAGAAATATCAAAGTCCTTGAAGAGATGTGTATGACTTCAATCCTTCAAGGAAGCCATTGAAGGGTGATGATTTGCAACATTTTTTTTATTCATCATTTCCTTCCTTTCCATTATTGGTTTATCATTGGCATTGTTATTGTGGAAGTGGGAATACATATATGGGGTTTGATTGAGGCAAGCCCCTATATGGCACATCTTCCCTCTTTGTGAACGTAGGTTACATGTCTAAAGAGGATTGAAAAGAGTTTGAAGATCCACTTTGCATTATTACATTTGTTGTCATCATTTTTTTAAAGCCACAAAAACTCAATTACAGAATTTACTGACAACATTCTGACAAGTTTACAATTGGGAATCAAGAGCTCAGATCCAATACTAGAGGAATGCAAAAATAATTTCAGGACCCCTCATCAAGGACCCATTTCCCATGGGCCACCTAGTCCTACAACAACACTTAGACTCAATTTTTGGTGGAAAGTACACATCAATCTACACTTTCCAAATCCACATGCAAATCACAGTTTCCATCTATTTATCTTCAGGATTTTGCATTTATCATATTAGACCATATAGTCTAATTAAGGAAATCATTCCAAATCATTTCCAATTCATTCCTAAGACTCAAAAGGATTTCATCCAAGTTTGATTAACTCATCTTGGAGGTTGAAAGTCAATCTATCCACCTTGTTGATTTGCATCCTACTAAAATCCTAGAAATGATGGCCCATTGACCTTAAGTTTTAGATTGAAATTTAAGGTCACTTTTTTATGTTTCATTTTGGTGTTCACCTGACATTATTACATCATAGCTTTCTAATTTGGTATTCAAACCCTAGATCTAGGTTTTGCATCATTTTGTTTTGTATATTTCATTTAGGGTTGTACATTGCATCATAAAAAGTTATAAAAATCCAAAAAATATTACATCAAAGGTTGCATTATAGTGTATTTTAGTCATTTAGATCAGATTTTCATTTCAAAAATTGCATATAAAATGTGTCATTTTGTTCCAAAATTGTCATACATTTGCATATCCTTTACATTGAAAAATTCAGAAAAAACAATCACTGTCAAACCTGTTTGTAGATAGGAACAATAACCTGAAACATTAATATCAACATTCAGATTTCAAATTTCTAGAACCTTGGACAAATACTTAGTCACCCCAGGGTGACCCTATCCTTGTACAAGTACTTAAACAAGATTTTTCACATTTTTTTGTCTTTGTCTACTCAGTTTCACTATACTTGCATATCCTTGTTTTGGAATCAGTGACTACAATTTACAAATCATTTTGTATTTAGTTCAATTAGTGAAAGAAAGTGCATTGTTTAAGGTGAAAAATTTGTATTCAAAATTATCATTTTCAAGTATCTATATATTGCAATTATTCAATTATTACACGTGAGATATGAAAAATGCATTCAAATTTATTCAAAAATCTTCAACATCATTGCATACTTGCGTTTTACATCAAAATGGGATACATTAAGAAACTTATAGAAATTTATTTACTATTACAACTGTCTGCAAGTAGAAACAAAATCCTTAAGCAGAGTAGTCTTCAGTCCAACTTCAAACTTTCAGAACCCCTGACTAGGACTCAAATGCCCTTAGGCGACCCTGTCCTACTTCTCTTGGCCAAATAAAAAGTTTATGAGACCTTTGTTGCTATGGTTCCTATTTTTTTTTACTTGCTTCTTTCTATTTATGAGTGTTTTCTATACTTATTTAATAGTTTGGTGTTCATCTTGGTTGCACTTTTGGTGTTGTGAAACTTACATGAGTTTCACAACCTAGTGTCCTATTGTCAATACTTCAATGAGATGTAATTCGAAACTCATGGTATCTTGTGTTGTTGGTACATCCATTATGGAACTTGAGTTCTCCAACCCTTTCACAATGATTGTTGTCAATACTCAACCCATTTTGGACTCCATCCCTAATGCCATAATTTCCATGACCTTACCATCAACCATTATTATTGATGTTAAAACCATGGTCGCTCATGTCCTTGAAGAGAAACTGAAACAATTGGACAAAGCCTTAGAAGATCTTCAAGACTTTGTAATCATAGAATATATCACTGGAACAATGGTCCTTGTCATTTATAACATGAGGAAAATTCTTGATGATTCTCAAGGATTAGAGACAATGCATAGTCTAGCCCACATCATAGACAGTCATGTACCCACAATGGCTAGTTGCACTCAAACTTTAGGGTATACTCAAAGTCAAGGAGGAAGTCAAGTTTCTCTCCCTACAACTATAGGCTCTATTCCCACATATACAAATCCAACTATTACCACAATGATGTAACCAAGCAACAATATAACTTTAACATTGGGTATTTCCACTAGGAATCCTTATAGTTTTGTCAACTCAAACATTATATATCTCCAAACCCATCACCCTTCACAAAATTACAATATAGTATTCCACCTAATACATATACACTTCCACCATATTCATCTCATTCCCAAAACATGAAAAGCAATGATTCTGTCATAAACCAACTCTTGCAAAATGTGATATCCTTTCACCAACAAATATCAACATTGAACCAAACTCAAAATAGACAACCATCACAAGATGTCAAAATAAACCCATTTCCATTGGAGATATTGAAAGCACAAATTACACAAAACGTAGAGGTACCCCACTTTGAGAAATACAATGGTAAAGGAGACCCTAGCAACCATATATTACCATACACAACCTTATGTAGTGACTTAATTTTTGAAGATAAGCTCTTGGATAAAAAATTTCCTAGGTCATTGAAGGACATGGCCTTGGAGTGGTTTTGTTCATTACCAAATAACTCAATTCACTCATTTACTAAGGTTGTTGATTCTTTCCTCAATCATTTCCAAGTGCACATTGGTCCCAAGATCAATATAACTGATTTAATGCAATGCAAACAAAGAGAAGGTGAAAAGGTTACAGATTTCATAAGCCATTGTCAGTTGATACAATCACAAGTCAATCTAACTCTCCCTGATGTGGTAATCCAAATAATTTTCATTGACAACTTGCAAAAGGACATAAGAGAAAAAGTCATATTACAAAAAATTCCATCCTTTATAAGTTTGTGCATGGTGCTTCATGATTACCATAATTCAATTAATAAATATGAAGAGGCATCTTCATCAAAATATACTGAGAATTTTGAGCTTGCACATCACAACAATTATCAACAATTTAAGAAACCAAACAAGAACTATTTAAAGATAAATCCATCCCAAACAAACCATGTTGAACCTCAAGTTGCCACCATAATCTCTACCCAATACCAATTTATACCTAGGGATAGGAAATTTACTCCATTACCTGATTCCCTCTATGCAATCATGTTACAACTTTTGATTGAGAACACATTTTTTTTTACCTCTAGTCAAACCTATAGACACAACCAAACCCTTACCTCCAAATTATAACCCACATCCCTTTTTCTAATATCATCGACAAAGTGGACATGACATAGTGTGATGCATGCATCTTAAACATCAAGTACAAGACCTCATTGATTCCAATCATATCCAATTGGGAGGTGTGTGAAGCCACAATAGTGGTTTACAATTCAAGTGAGGAAGGAAAACTCAAAAAAAATGAACCCAAGGCAAAAAATGTGATTTTTGAGGTTCGTACGAACCTAGTGGTTCGATTGAACCCATAAGGGGTTCGCTCGAACCTAGGTTCGAGCAAACTCCTTTGAATTTGGCCACCAAAAAAAACAAAAAAAAAAACATTGGAAAGGGGTTCAAGCAAACCCCTTTGAGGAGGTTCACTTGAACCGCCCTTTATCACCCATCCCCCCCTGAGACACAAAAAAAACCTAAATTTTGGCACTTCGGAGCTCAAGTTGAGGATGAAAATGGAGGAATCTTCATAAACCCAACTAGAATCAAGTAGTCCTTGGAATGAGCTATCCAACAAATATAATTTTAATATTTTTTGGTTTTATTATGTATTTGTTTTTTTAGTTTTATTAAACATAGGTTTTTTATTGAAAATGAAGGTCTCTATTCTGCACATGTGGAAAAATAGCAGATTATCAAAAAAAAATTGAAAAATATGAGTGCACCAGATATTGAATTCCTTGATCCAACAAAAAAAATATATTGAATTTCGATATATACAAAAAAAGTTACGCATTATACAGTCGTGCTACGTCTTAATTGTAATTGGTTTGACTTCAAAACTTGATTAAAGAAAAAATATTCAATAAAAAACTATCTAACCAAGTGGAAGCACTAGCTTTCGGAGTTACAAATCTAAATTTGAAAGAATTAGAATCTTATCCTTCATGGAAAAATAGTTGTGTTATATGGTGTGCGCCACTTTTTAAAAATGTTATTTTCTGAAAAAAACCAGTTTTCATGGGAGATGGAAAAAGAAGTGTATTCTAATTCCAAAAATTTTGAAAAAAATATTTTTAGAATCTACAGACAAAATGTGACGAGACTCTAGTTTGCATCATCTTCAAATTCCTCACGGTTTAGCCACTATAGGTGCCCGAATGTGAAGATTTAGTTAAAAAATAATAATTTCAATATCCAGTTTGGCCAAAATTGTAAACCACTATTGTGGGATCACCCAGGTGTTAATGATAAAGGAAATAAGTCGGTTGCCCCACCCAACCAAAATTTGCAAATTTTCACCAACCCAATACCAAATCATTCAACCAGCTTTGTTAAAGCTAGTGAAGTCAAAAATGATGTAATGAATGTTGATAAGAGTGATAATAAGGATTATCTACATGACATGGTCACTCTCATAGGTGTTCAACCTCGTAAGGGCCAAACCACTTTGTTGCCTAACATTTCTTTCACACATATTGATGCCTCTATACATGCACCCGTTGATCCTCTCTATATCGTCGAATGAATTAATGATAATCCCACAATTTGGATACTTATTGATCTTGTGTGTGTAGAGAATGTGTTCACCGAGGAATTATTGTTTTTTCATGAACTTTATCAAGCATGGAAAAAACACATAATGGTTTTTCTCACCCTACACTAGGTTCGATCACTCTTCCATTAAAATTTGGACCAAAACAATTAGATGTGTCATTCTCCATCATCCTGACATCGTACCAATTTTATGTGAAGCTAGGCTACCCATGGTTATGCTCCATGAATGTCATCCCATCGGTTATTCACAAGTGCATAAAGTTCGCCTTTGAAAATGAGATATTTATAGTGCATCATAATGAGTTTAATTCTTTGTCTTCCCGTGGGAATTTTTCATTGGTTTTCTTTTGGCCTCAACCTATGGAACCTATTAAGCCTTGTGAAGATTTCTTTTTCAAGTCATATCAAAATTTCAAGGCAAAGAACATAGCAGAGTTATCTCTTAGCAATATTCTTGAGTCCGATAGGTCCATGGTTGCTCCTTCTCCCCAGCCTGTTATTGATGAACCTATGATTGAGCCAAAAAATCTTCCAAATAATCAAGGTAAATACACTACAATTTCTCCACCACTTTCCTACAAAATACCAAGAGACAATAAAATTATTCCTTTTGTGCCACCAAAGATAAAATAAGTGTATAGACCTAAAGAGAGTGATTTCCCAACCCTCGGTGGTTCCTTTAGTTCCTCCCCTAAGGGAAGAAAAAAGACTGATGGTTGATAAACCCACTCCTACCCCATCACAACTTGAAAACTGTATAAAAAGAAACCGATGTTCTAAAGAGTGCAAGCGTAGGAATCGTGTTATTGCTCATCAATTGGAAGAAAAGAATAAACCAACACCTATGCAAAAGACTCAAGAAGAAATCCAAATTTCACCAAAACAAGACACAAAACCAAAACAAGAGGAGAAATAAGAAAATTTAAATGCAATAATCATAAAACCTCCTATTGTGATCAATTTGGATGATGATGATGAGATTGCTAAAATTGATGAAGTGCATAATCAGCTGGATTTTTTATTCTCCACTTCTATGAAGTTATATGGGGGAAACTGTAATGATCCTCCTAATGAGAGTGACCCACCATGTGTTGAATTTGGTGATGCTCCTAGTACGACACTTGTTGTAGTCCCCTTAGCTAGTTTTCTTCCTTCTTTATATGATGAGCAAGATTGGGATGCAAACAACTTGCTCTAGGTTAGCTCACATGTGAAGTACTTTTGTGTTTACTTTCTATGTTCTTCATGTTTTCTTGCACATAATGTGATCTCCCATATTATGTTGCTTTGCATGTCTTTAAGTTTGTGAATTTTCATTGGATGACCCTTGTTGCTCTGTTGGCACAAGGATACAAAGGAAACAAACCTATTGTGCTATTATTCTATTTGTAACTTCATTATTTTATATATTGTAAACATTATCTTTTCTTTTTGTCTTGTGTTTTTGTTTTGGGGATGATGCAAGGTATTCAGACACTTAGGTCTCTTCCATGTTGACCCAAAAGCTTCTCGTGATGATCTTCCTAATGAGAGTGACCCACCACATGTTGAACCTAGTGATGCTCCTAGTATGACATTTGTTGTAGTACCCTTGGCTAGTTGTCTCCCTTCCTTATATGATGAGCAAGATTGGGATGCAAATGACCTACTCTAGGTTGGTTCACAAGTGAAGTACTTATTTTGTGTGTTTACTTTCTATGTTCTTTATTTTTTCTTGTACATAATGTGATCTATCATATTATGTTGCTTGGAATGTCTTTATGTTTGTGAGTTTTCTTTGGATGACCCTTGTTGCTCTATTGACACAAGGATACAAAGGAAACAAACCTGTTGTGACATTCTTCTATTTGTATCTTCATTCTTCTATATTTCGTAAACTTTATCTTTTCTTTCTGTCTTATGTATTCATTTTAGGGATGATGCAAGGTATTGAGACATTTAGATATCTTCCATGTTGACCTAAAAGCTTCTTTGTTTTCTCTCTATGTGTCATTTCTCCTTTGTGTTCATTGTTCCATGAGTATTTGGGGGATGATGTTATTTTTGAGCTCTATTATATCACTATAGTGAAGACGTATACTAACCTCAAATTTGTGGATCCCTCAATATACCTTTATATGTTGTGTGTTGCATTGTGTTTGGGGGAATCCCCTTCTCATGAAGTAGCTTTATTTGGAAACATCTCATTGGCATAGGGATTTCCGAATAAGCTCTTGTGATCTCTTGTTGCATGGCATTTATCATTTTTCTACTTTAAATTAATTGCTCACGACATGGTGTTCAACAATTTATTTAAAGTGGGGGCATACATTGGCATTATTTTTGCTTCACTTTATTCATAGAGGTTGAACTTGGTGATGTGTTGACATTTGACATTTGACACTTTCTTGGCATCACTTGGTTCACAGGGGCTGAACTTAGTGTAGCATTGACATAGAATTTTGATAATTTTTGTAGTAGTTTATCAAGGTTATCAAGGAGTATAACTCTTGGTATAATTATGGGCACACCTTGTAGACCTAGTGTGTGTTTCTCATTTTTCTACCTATTTTGGGAGCTCGCCTAGTGAAAAAAGGTCCTCACTAGCTTGTGTGTCTTCCTCTTTTGTATGGCCACTAGCATAATATATCTTGTTAGCCCATACCCCTTTTTCTTTTTCCTTGCATTTACTTTGAAATTGTATATGTGTATCTTGCCTTGTTGGATATCATAAATGTGTGTTCCTTTGTGCTTAATGTTGAAATAATGTTGTCATTGATGTCAAAAGGGGTTATTAGAGTGATTCCTATGAAGGAGATTGTTGGCATGATGTCAAAAGGTGTCTTTGGTTTCATGGAGCTTAGAGGATTGGATTTTGGAAGAGTTGGAGATATATGATGGAATGAAGAGTTGTTTTTGCAATGTTACAAAGTTGACATGCAATATTGACATATGTTGCAGAGGTCTCTTCCAGAGGTCTACAGAGGAATCTAATGGTAGATTTGATATGGGTTTTTCAAGAAGGTTCAAATGGTGTGGTTTGCATGATCAAAAGAGGTGAATTGTGCTCAAGAATGATTTATTCATGCTTTCTAATCTAGTTAGGGTTTAGCAGATAAACCCTAAGGTGTTACAGTGATGGAATTTATCAGACATTCTATTTTTGTGTTGACTATGTATAGGCAGTTGTAGGTTGCTTAATTTATCACTTAAGCCATTAATCTTGTTGGGTAATTAGCCCCTTTTACCTAACTGCATTGAATAAATCCTTCACATTGTTGTTTGTACTCACAATGACCAAGCCTTAACTGTAATGTGTGATGTGCTTGTGAGGAAGATCTAATGGTGCACGTTCATTATTGAAGATCCAATGGCTATTGCATAGGTCCTTCACATCGTGCTTCAAAGTTTATCTTAGATTGTGCCTTGTGCGATATGCGATGAAGCTTGAACAATGACAGTGATCAAACTTGTTAGATTGGATGGTTCCCACTAGCCCATGGAGTATGTGGTGGGGTCCTCGTCTAGCCCTACAGGGTTGTGGGTTGATGACAAGTGTCTAGTGGGACCAACAAAATGACAGGCCCTGCTAGTGAAAGGTGACATCATCTAAGACACGTGGTGAGATATTGCACTCTCGTTTCACATTGTTGTTGTGAAGCAAAAAGGAGTTAAGCATTATGCGATATGATATGTAAGTGGAAGATGATTTCAACATTGAACATGTGGCAACATCTCACTATCTTGTTGAAGACTTAGAGGATCCCTAGTCTGTTTCTACAATGGAGCGATAAGGTGGACAAGTGTCCCAAAGGATAGGTGGTGATAAGCAATTGCATTGCGTGGTTTATTCACAGCGTTTTTGTGATACGCAATGGTGTAGATCAACGACATTAGTTAAAAGGGAAACATCCAACAATTGTTTTTTAAAGTTATAATGATGAATGGGAATCGGTGGATCATGGCGCGAAGAGCTCAGATCAATGAATCACATTCGAAAAATGGCTATGATAGTGTGAACAAGGGTTTTGATTTTGAAACAATATTGTACATGAATTCAATTTTTTTGACTACTCTAGCGACCAATATAATTGAATATTTGATTTGTAGAGTAGCGACAGATTGCAAAAGTGAACAATAGAAAAAAATAGATCATGTAATCAAGGGAATGCATTTAATGCATATTAGGTTTAGGGTTTTTATAGGTTTCTATGTTTGGTAGATCCAACGAATCAAAACTGATGGTGCATAGCTTGATGCAATCATCATAGGTCGGTGAAAGAGATACAAACGTGAAAATAAGAATTTGGCTATGTTGTTGATACAATGGTTAGTGCATGCAGTAGATAATGCACTAAAAATAAAAGGAGAGAGAATTTCAAAGAGTGGGCATGGCCTCTTGAGGCAGATAGAGAATGCACTAATTAAAAGGGTGCAACAAAACAGAGTAGTGTATCTGTGATCTTTTGAGGCAGACAAAGAATGCACTAAAAAGAAAAGGGAAAGTGTAGAGGTGTAGTGAATGAGTAGAACCCAAAAAAAAGGTCAAGATCTCAATCTAAGTTTACATTCATGTGCAGAATAGAGAGAAGTGCAGAGTAGATAATTGAGTTGCATTGATAGCAACAAAAAATTGGACAGTTAGGGTACAACATTGAAATGTGTTCTTTAGAAAAAAATTGTAATTTATTATTTGTAAATCTGATTGGTGGGTGCCATCAGATATCTAGGTATGTGCTTAGAGTGGGGAGTTGGTGCTTCCTTGGAGTGGGTGCTCCTAAAACCAGGGGATTGGTTTTTCCTTAGGGTTGGTGCCCTTAAACATTGTAATAAGAAGATATTCATTGTGAGGCTAGATTAGGATAGTAGATCCTAACAATTATTCTCACTGTGGTTTTTCCCATCTTGGTTTTTCCACATATATCCTGTGTTATATGATGATTATGTGTGTGAATGGTTACTTCTTTGCATGCCATGTTTTCATATGCATATAAGAGGCTAAAAGGAGTTAATATGCTTTAAGGTATTAAAAGAAAAATTTTAAGTAATCTATTGATTCCCCCCTCTTAGTAGATTGTTGTGTTCCAAGACTTATGTTGGTTTTCCATGGGATCTTGATCCTAGGGGATTGGCCGCCTCATTTGATCCTTAGTCAGTCTATCTCTTCAACATTTGGACATTTGAACCCCTCTTGACATATATTTCTCTACTTTAGTGTGACTTTGAGCGTAAGTTCATAGTCTCACTAAAGTGGGGGCTAAATGTAGTGTAGAAATTTGTATACCTTATTAATTTCACATTATTTTTTGTCCCTCTAATTTATTGGACTTAATCAACCTTCTAATTTTCCAAAATATGCATTCCAAAGCCTATTTTTTACCATTTTCTGAAGAAGGACAAGCATTAAACAAATGCATTCCATCATTAAATTGTCCCCAACTTTGAGTGTCCTGGAAATTTGGGCTAGGACCCATTTTCCCATGAGTGACCGGGTCCCCCTTCTTAGCTAGGACCCAAATTTAAATATGTTTCTGGTGGTATTTTAAAATCCAAAATTCAAATATGAAGTGTTAGATTTTGGAATCTAATTATCAAGAAATTGGATAATCGCCTATAAATACCTAGTATCTTATCATTTGAAATCTAACAAAAACTAGCAACACACACAATTGAGCAAGTACTATTATCAAGAGAAAATCAAGAGCAACATATCAGAGCATTATTACAGCAATTCAACATCCAACATCATGTCAAGGTTTATGTGTATTCATGTTGTAATTGTTTTTTGAAGGCTAATAGATTTTTATAGGTCTCCAAAGTATTTGAGCATTCAAGCAAAGCAATATAAAAATCCTTGAAGGGATGTGTACAACTTCAATCTTTCAAGGAAGCCATTGAAGGGTGGTGAGTTACATCATTGTATTCATTCATTGATTTTCCTTCCTTTCCATTATCAATTTATCATTGACATTTCCATTGTGGAATTGGAAACACTTACACAAGGTTTGACTAAGGCAAGCCCCTATATGGCACAACATCTTCCCTCTTTGTGAATGTACAGGTTACTAGTCTAAAGAGGATTGGAAATAGTTTGAAGATCCATTTTTCATTATTGTATTTGTTGTCATCAATTTTTTTAAGCCACAAAAACTCAATTGCAAAATTTATTGACGACTTTCTGACAAGTTTACAACTGGGAATCAAGAGCTCAAATCCAATACTAGAGGACTACAAAAGCAATTTTAGGAACCCTCATCAAGGACCCATTCACCCTTGGGCCATCTAGTCCTACTACAACACTTAGACTCAACTTTTGGTGCTAGGTACACATCAGTCTACACTTTCTAAAACCACTTACAAATCACTGTTTTCATATGTTTATCTTCAGTATTTTGCATTTATCATATTAGGTCATATAATCTAATTAGGGAAATCATTCCAAATCATTCCTAAGACTCAAAAGGATCAGATCTAGGTTTGATTGACTCACCTTGGAGGTTGAAAGTCAATTTATGCACCTTGTTGATTTGCATCCTAATGAAATCCTAGAAATGATGGACCATTGACCTTAAGTTTTATATATTAAATTTAAGGTGACCACATTTTTATATCTCACTTTAGTATATGACAAGATGGATGAGACTATAGGACTGATTTCAATGTAGGTTTGAGATAGTCTCTTGTTTCATATTGAGTCTTACAACTCTCCTAAGGATATGTGGGAGAAGTTCAAAGATCATTTTGACACCATCGATGAATTTTGAGCTCTATAGATTGAGGAAGAATTGGTATCACTTGTCCTGATTCTTTCCCCTCCATTGAGGGCTTCTTGCAGAAGTTTAAGTCACTCAAATCTCTTTTGTAAGGTTGCGGAAAGAATAAAACTGACAAAGAATGTGTTTTCCTAATTTTTTCTAAGCTTAGATTGTCATTTTATGTCTTATATTCTACTTTCTACTCTACTATGGCTTTATTGGGGATTGCATTTATCATACAAACTTTTGAGTTTTTTTGTGAGTGTTTAACTCATGAATAGGAAAATTTGACTCAGTTTGATTCTCTTTCCAATTTCAAAACCTAGGTATTGGTAGCATAGACATCCAAAGGGAAAGACAAGAAGAAACAAAATCCCAAGACAAAGACTTCATCAAGTAGTCAGTGTTCTTCCAAACTATCTAAAAAGTCAAATTAGAAACCTTAAACCACTCCTTGGTATGATAAATCTTTTAAGTCTGGTGATCCTCCAAGATGAAGAATAAATCAGGAGAATCTTGTAGTTTTTGTGGTAATGAGGGACATCCAAATACTATATATTGGAAGAGATTAGAGGCTTTGGAGGAATCCATGCTGCATAATAACATCTTAGCCCCTAAGTCTTCTTCGTCATTTATAGGTAAATATCATGCTCTTTTTGCATATAGGCCTTACCTTTTGTAGCTCCATGTGTATTTGATTCTAGTGTGACACACCACATGACACACTCTTAGGATTTGGTCTCATCCCTTTCAAATTACAACACTAGATAGATTGTAGTTGGGGATTCTACACAAATTTCAATTTTAGGCTCAGGTACTATCATAGTTGAGGGTGGTTTTCTTCAGGAAGTTTTCATTGTTACTGATATCTCCACCAACCTTAGATTTTAGTGTATCATATTTTCCAATCTAGCATTGGTAGGATAGTCGAGTTTACCCCACATGATGTAGTTATTTGTAACCTTCATGATCTTGATATTATTTTGGCTATTGGGAGTGTTGATTCTTCTTATAATTTATATCAATTTGATGGTTTTGAGAGTTCAACTACTTTAGGTTCATTTTTCATAGCACATGAAAACATTGTAAGTTGTGGCATGAACATTTTGGTCATATCAATTACAAATATCTCCAACAAATGAGAAAATAAGCATTGGTGTTAAGGTTCCCTAATATTTCTTGTATTGATGGTGTTTGTTGAGAATGTTCTCATAGAAAACATCACCATGATTCTTTTCCTACATGTAGAGCCACACATTCTAAGGCACTCTTAGAGTTGGTACATAGTGACCTCATGTCATTTCTGACTACATTTTTAGGGGCCAAATATGTGATCATATTTATTGATGACTTTTCTAGGAGTACATGGGTTTACTTTCTTAAGTACAAGAGTGATGTCTTTGATTATTTTAGGATCTTTAAGTTATTTGTGGAGAAGCAATCTATTCTTTCTATTAGGTAAATATTTACACATAATGGGAGGGAGTATGTCAATCTAGCTTTCAGGGAATTTTGTACTAAACATGGTTTGCAACATTATCTTACAGTTCCATACACCCCTCAACATAATGGTGTTACTAAACAAAGGAGAAAAAATTTATGGGAGATTTCCAATTGTATGATTCAATCATGATATATGCATTCTTCTTTTTAGTTTAGGTAGTTAATTGTGTCAATTATACTCAGAATCATATGCCTTACAAGGCATTGTGACATATGAATCCTGAGGAGGCTTGGTTCCATGTCAAGCCCAATGTATCTATTAAAATAATATCTTTCTATTTGTGTCGTTAATGGTCATCTCGCTTTTTCTAACTTCATCTCTTGTTAACAATTGTTTCTTTTAGAAACATCGTCTCTTGTAATCTATTTAAGGAACTTTCGTTCCTCTATTTAATATAACAACAACATCGATTTTGTAACATGGTATCAGAGCCAACACACTCAAAGTGAATTTTTAATTCATAAAAATTGTTCAAGATTTTTTCAGTTTTTTGAATTAAATATCTTCCAAATCTTCTCTATGCAAATTTTCAAAGATTTTTTGAGGTGTTAAAATTTCAAAAAAAAATTGGTGGCTCCTAAAATTGTAGGTCTTGGTTGCTAAAGAATTTGTGAAGGGTTTCTGGACGTCTCCTCTCAGTTTGTGACTTTGCAAAACGCGTCTCAAACTGAGCATGTTTTCATTTTTTTCTTCAACCCGTGATTTCTTTCAATCTGAACGCATTTTTCTTCAATATCTGGCATTGATTTTCTTATTTCTTGGCCGCAATCCAACCTCTTTGAAGGTCGCAACTTCTCAGCCCGCATTTGGTATCTCCTTGGATGCCATTTATGAAGATTTTTGTGGCATTTTTTGTGCCTCAGAAACATGTTTTTACAACTTCTCTTTCCTGTGTGTTTATCTCCTGTTTTGGGCTCATTTCTTGGTGGCTACTTGTTCAAGAACGCCTTTGTCTTTTCCAACGACCGCTAGGGTTTCTAGTCTCATTTATGCTTCAATTTCAGAAGATTTCTAGAGTTTTCTAGTGTTTTAATGGCCGCCTAGGGTTTCTGCAAATTCATCTAGGGATTTGACCCCCTATTTCAAGGCGATTTTTTTTCAATTATAGATTATTTGTGGGTTTTTCAAGAGCTCAACTGGGTTGGTCTCATATTTTTTTGGGTGCATCATTTTACCTGCCTCAAATTTTGTGCCAACAGATTTGCATTATTTTTTGTCCCTGAACCTGCCTTAGTGTATTGAAACTTGTGCCTTAAATTTTGTGCATCATCCTCTTCTCAGTACCTCATTTTTCGTGCCTAAAAATGTGTGAAGATGGCCAATTTGAACAACATTATGTTGGAGGTAGTCAGAGATTCAACAAAAAAAATTATAACACCTGGAAGTAGTGAATGATGACAATCTTTGAATATTGTTGCCTTGATCAAATGATCCTCAATAATGCTACTCATCCCACAACGATGGGTAAGGATCAAGAGAAGTTTGATGAGCAGAATCGTGAAGCAGTAATGCTCATTAAGCTTTCAGTCACTGATGATCAACTCCCTCAGATTCCGCCTAGAAAATCAACAAAGGATATTTGGGAGCATCTAAAGGGTTTGCATGAAACTTTCGACAAAATTTGTGCATTTTTCTTGAAAAATATGTTGTTTGAGAAGACAACTTTGCAGGTGCACTTAAACAAAATCCAGGAGATCAAAGATCAATTGGAGGATATTAGTCAGAAAATGGAGGAAGACATGGTCGTGATTACTCTGAAAAGCCTACCTAAGTCCTATGAACATTTCATAGACTCTCAACATTACGTCTGCTAATGTTGACCTGATAAGATCAGCTCTAAAAATTTGTATTAGAGCCAAAACATTAAAAAATCATTTTTCTAAAAAAATTCTTTCGAATATTTTTTTAGTTTTTTGAAATTTTTTTTTGTTGTTGAAAAAAATTTGTGGTTTGTGTTTTGAAGATTTTTCATGCTTCTATTAATTGAGGGTTTTAGATCAATTTCGTGAGCAGTTTTTGTGTAGATTTCTTCTGTTCTTTGGCGGCTAGGGTTTCAAAACTTTCTATTTTTCAAGCTAACAATCGATGTTCTAGGTTTTTAAATATTCTTTTGTCCCATAAAAGAAAAAAATATATATCTTCTGGGTTTTAAATTTTTTGGGAGGGTTTATAATTTTCTCCTCAAAAGCTAAGAGTTTTTCTCATGTATACCCTAGTCAAGTTTCTATCATTTGGGAGGGCTCTCTGGTATTTGGTTTTTACCTTTTTTCTAAAAACTGATGATTTGTAATCTTGGGTTTGGCAATTTTTTCCTCAAAAATTGTGGTTTGTTGCAGTCAGTTTTTTGGTCACACCTAGAGTTGCTAGGGCGAACATCTACACAACTGGCTTCTTGCAGTCTATTATGGAGTGTCATGCTCATCTGTAGAAGTTTGGAGGGTTTGTCGATTTTTCCTCAAAATCGTAGCAGTTGTTTTCGGTGTGTCTCTGGTTACAAGGAGGGACAGTTCTCCAATTTCAAGTTGGATGATTGGTGTTGTTATTTCCTGAAGTTCTACAGTTTCTGGGAGGGTTGGTGGCAGAATCATCTCAAGTGGCAGAGTCAGTGGCAGACTCTTGTCTTTTGTTGCAGCAACATTCTAAGACGAAGGGGGCACCATTCTTTGTTATCTCTAGATAGTTAGAATGATGACCATTAAGGGAGGGTATTAGAATAATATATTTCTATTTGTGTCATTAATGGTCATCTCGCTTTTTCTAACTTCATCTCTTGTTAACGATTGTTTCTTTTAGAAACATCGTCTCTTGTAATCTATTTAAGGAACTTTCGTTCCTATGTTTAATATAACAACATTGATTTTGTAACAATATCTTCATTCAATGTCTTTGGTAGTGAGGCTTGGGTATTCATTCCTAAAGATTAGTGAAAAGCCATGGAGAGGAAATGCCAATCGCTCATATTTGTTGGCTATTGTGAGGAAGTTATGGCATAAAATTTGTTTGATCTTGATTCTAGAGATGTCTTGTTTCAATGGGATGTCCTATTTGATGAGCACTTTCCTCAGATGTAATATTCATCACCACCTTCTCCCTCATTACCCACTACTCTCTTCATCTCTTGAGGATTACTCGTGACTTGAGGATGAGGATGATGCTCCAGCTATCCCTCCACCTCCATATATTCAGACCTTACCCAAATGAATCAACATTACTATTGATGCATTTGGATCTTTGGTAGATGATCCTTCAAACTCCTATCATACTCGTGCATAGACATCGGGTGTTATCCTTTTGAGTCATACTAATTCGGGTGATACTCAAAAAATTTCAAAGGTAGTTGGTATTCATGAGTGGGATAATGATATGAAAAATGAGTGTTCTTCTCTGATGAAGAATAATACTTGGGATCTTGTTCCTCTTCCTAAGGGAAGAAATTTTGTTTAGTGCAAGTAGGCGTACTATACCAAATATGCTACAAATGGTTCCATTGATAAGTTCAAGTTTCATATTGTTGTAAAGTTCTATCAAGTTGAAGGTATTGATTATTTTGAGACCTTTTCTCCTATTCCCAAGATTAATTCTATTCACCTTGTAATTTCAATTGCAACTTCATAGGAAAGGGTAGTAGTCCAAATGGATGTGAAGAGTGCCTTCTTTCATGGTGATCTTCATGAGGAAAATTATATGGAGTATCTTTATGGTTTTATTCAGGACTCTTTGCTAGTTTGTAGGCTTCACCATTCATTATATGGTCTCAAACAAGCCTCTCATACTTGGTATGCGAAGATGGACACTTTTCTACTTTCTTTTGGCTTCACACGATGTCAGTCCAATCCCACAAAATACATTGAATGATAGTAGGGTGATAGTTTGATTCTTGTGCTATGTGTGGATGATTTGATCCTTACATGTAGCTCGTCCTCTATGATCCAAAGTGTTCATTGAGCTTTGATGGATTAGTTTGAGATGATAGATCTTGGCTTTTTGCGCTACTTTCTTAGTTTACAAGTTATTTAGTCTTCAAATGAGATTTCCATATTTCAACATAAGTATGCTCTTGACATGCTTCAAAATTTTGGCATGCCTAATTGCAACCCTACCCCCACACCATTTTAGTCTGGTATTGTATTTTCTTCCACTTTTACTACTTCTTCAGTAGCTACTACATTATATAAGTAGTTGGTTGGAAGTTTTTTGTGCGTGACACATCACATACTGATCTTTCTTTTATGATTGGTCTTGTCTCTTGCTTCTCACATGATCCACATGAGATTCATTGGCAAGATTCCAAGCATATTTTGAGATATATTCAAAGCACCTCACATTATGGTATTCACTATACATCAGGAGATCTTCATATAGTTGGCTTCACTAACTCAAATTGGGCTACGGATGTCAATAATAGGAAGTTCGCTTTTGGGTTTATTTTTGCCTTGGTTCTGACCCCATTACATGGTCTTCTAAGAAGCAATCTACTATTGCACAATCATCCACAAAGGTTGAGTATCGTACAATAGTTTTGGCCAACTAGTAGGTTTTGTGGCTTCATCAGTCATTGACTGAGTTCAATTTTCCTCCTAATAGTCCCACTATTCTTTGGTGTGACAATCAAAGTACCATTCGTATTTCTCACAATATGGTGGAGCATTAGTGTACTAAGCACATAGATATCCACATGGACTTCATATGATAGTTGATTCAAGATGGTTTTCTCACTTTGGATTATATGCCTATAGAGGAGAAGTTTGCATACATCTTTACAAAAACATTGGAATCACCTCATTATCTACAGTTGTGATCGATGCTTGGGGTGAAGGAAGTTATCCTTGGGGGGGTCTTCTTGAGGCAACTTCATTTTTTAACATGATCTCATCTCTCTTTAGGAGAGCAATTTTTCCCATGAGTTTTTCTCCTTTTCTCTAGTTATGAGAGATTTCTTTGATTGTACATGGGTACCTCATTAGGCCTTGTTTTCGATACCTATTCATGTTTTATTTACTTTATGCATTGGTTTTTTAGATTTTTTAGTTGCTCCCTAAGTTACACTTAAGGGGGGCTGATAGAATAATCATGCATTAGCTAATAATTAATTAATTATTATGGTAATTTATTTATTCTCATACACTTAAGCTAAACTTAGGAGTGTTTTTCAATTGTTAACTAGAGAGCCAATATTAGATCATTATGTCTCATCACATAGGATGACAATGTTTGTCATCATCTAATCCCTTTATCATTTAGGTTTTCTCTTATAAAGCACTCTCTCTCTCTCTTTGTATTATTTCATTTTTTAAGTATGTTCTTAAATTGAGGAACAACAGATCATTTTTTTACAAAGCTCTTGCTTGGAAGGTGTTTTTGTTTAGTTTTTAATCCTACATCTTGTGTTATTCACAATTCTAACAATGAGTTTTGATAAATCAATATAGTGTTACTAGGGTAGTATAGTGGACTTGGTACTTAAATTGAAATTTTTCTTTCAAATTTTTTAGTTTTTTAATGTCTTTGTTAATATTTTTGTAACATATGTTTGTATTACACACAAGAATTTGTAATTGTATATAAATATGACATAAAAAATCGTGTACCCATTGTTTTAAAATATATATAGTGCTACCACAAAGATGCATTGTTTAATATTAAAACCCATTTGGTTGACTTATTGCATATATTTTGGTGTCTTTGCAAATAATTATCCAAATTGATAAATAATGATTCATTCAAAGTCATTTCTTTTTAAAATATTCATCAAAATCTTTTAAGTTATCATACACACTAGATTGTCATAAATTGGTAAAGGCGCCTAAAGGTTTTATTGGATGGTTGGTAGACACATATATAAATAGTCATGTTGGCCAAGCATTGAAGGAAATAAATTTGACAAAAAGGCATAAATGTGTAAAAGAACCCAAAGGTATTATTATGTGGAAAATAAACACACACACACACACACACACACACACATATAGTGATGTTAATCATGAAAGGGAATAACTTTGACAAAAAAAACATAAATTTGCAATGCTTGGAAAACATGATTATTTATGTGTCCATTAGCCATCTAATAACACATTTAGGTGCTTGTGGAAGCTTCACTTGCCTATCATGGTCTGAAACTTGCACAGTCTAAAGGTTTTAGGAAGGTTTGGCTTGAAGGTGATTTGTTAAATGTCATTAACTTCCTTAGGGTGAGTGCAGAATCATTAGGGTTCAAAAGTGGCAATGTGACAAAAAAGTGGCTAACAACTTTTTTTATCCAAATTTTGATGAAACAAATAGTGTTTATTGAGAAAATTGTCAGCATTCCAAAAATATAAGATATGCCTTATTTGAAATTAAATAGGTAATTATTATTGTTTTTATACAAATATTCTAACTAAAGCCATGATTGATAGGTTGAAAGAAAACCATCTATAATTCTTAAATGTTTTCACATTTTTTGAATTTAAAAGATGCAACACATTCTATGCTTCCCATAATATAGGATGAAAAAAAAAAACATAATTTTTTTACCAAGTTATGGTGGTCAGAAAAAACAAGTTTTAATATTTTTAAAAAGTTTTAGTAAAAAAATTATAACTAATTATTTACTTGCAAAAAAATACAAAAAAAATGTGACACATTTAGGCATGTGTCCTCTACTTATATTGAAATTTTTAAATAAATATTTATTTTTCTTGTACTTAGGTTGGTAAGACATACACATGTTTTTTACTTTTTCTTGAAAATTTAGTACTATAGTATTGAAATTTCAAATTTTCACCAAATAGATTTACTTTTTTTTCCAAAAAAAGAATAGTATCTTAGAAACTACATTCAATTTGCTACAAATTTTATTCTTACATTTTCCAAATTATATTGATAACTTATTCAAATTTTTATGTCAATTTTTCTAACTCTGTTTTTCTGAATTTTCATTGTCACTTAAGGGCCTAGTTTGGACCCCCATGATCCTGCACTAACCCCTTAAGAACATTAATCTTCCTTATTGGTCTATTGAGCATATCATAGTTGATTCTATTTCTATCCTTAATACCTTTGAGGAAAGATTTATCTCACTTTTTCATGAGGGTAATAGGTTAGCTAAAAATGCCAATATTAGCATGGTGTGATGGTTTAAAGGTGGCATTGTTGTTCTCGCCACCAAGGTTCAAGCCTCGTTGGGGTGGTATTGTTGAGTGGTTGTATTCTGGTTCATAGCTCCAGGTCAAAAGCTTTACCCCTTGAATTAAAAAAAATAGGTTAGCTAAAAAAATTGCTAATATTGGGGTTCTTGAACCTAGAGTTTAGCATCAGTTTGAGTCCCTTTCCATTGATATTCAAAATATTGTTAATTATGATATGCAAACTATATAAGGAGAGGATTTCCATAATGATTATTTAATGTCACATGCAGAATTTGATTGCCAATATCACATTGAAATTTGATAATTTTGAGGGCAGCTCGACTCTCAATGATTTTGAAACTATTCAAAAGGTCCTACATTTAAATTTAATGATGGTCTTCAGTATTTTTGGTATTTGCTCCACACGGATTTTGGGTGTTTGTAGACCCCTTTTCTTCTTGAGGCTTCTCCTTATTTGCAATTTTCTCCTGGATTTTCTTTGGCTTTGGTCTATGATCAATATGGGCATGAAAGGAACATAATTGAGCCTATTTCTTGTGATGCCACAAGGAGTAATAAAAATATTTGGGGTCCTTTAGCAGAGGGTGGTGTAACCCCTTTCATTGAAAAGATTCATAGTTTTGATCCTATGGTGACTCAAACTTTTGTTAATGGCTAGCAGAATAGGGTGTTACGGGTGTTTGGTTTGGAGTTCAATATCACTGAGGAGCTAATTGGTAGCATTATGGGCTTTTCCATTGATGGCAGAAAGGTGTACAGGGATAGGAAGGAGTCCAATGCTACTATGGTGACATTTTTTAAGAGGAAGGAAAGGGACAAGTTGTAGGAGCTTAAATGTGGCAACTTTAATCAGAATACCATCAAACCCATTTGGGTGGACTTGGTAGTGGAGATTATGAGGTATATTACCCTTGACAATAGATTCTTTGTCCTCTTTGGTTACTATTTTATGTTACTGAATCATTTCAAGAATAAAGAGGGTTTTTTTTTCGTATTATTTGCTAGTTTCTTTAGAAAATGGGATTAATGATTTTAAGAGGAACCCTAAGAATCTAATTTTGCATGAGGGTTTAATCTTTCTTGTTATGGAGTATGCTAAATCTTTTGTTATTTCGAAGGAACCTAAGAAAATCATTAAAAGTCATCCAAAACATGAGAAGTCAAATTATGACATGGGTTCTAATTATGAGGAAGTTGAAGAGGATGATGAGGGGTTTGACGGTTCTATGGAGGTACTCTCAAAGCCCCCTGAAGACTTTTGAACCTAAGCTAAAAAAGGTGCAAAAGACTCAACAACACACCTAGTCTAATGGGTACCAAATTGGCAATGAGGAGGATGAGATACCTGATATTTTTTCTCAGGTTCAAAAGGTGAAGAAGGGGAAATTCTTGGCCCTTATTTTGGAGAGGAAAAAGAAGTTGATGGCTAAGGGTGAGGACCATTCTACTGCTAAGAAGAAGATGTCTTTGGCTGTTGAATATGAAGCTCATGTGATGAGGAATCCCATGTTTTGGAGCAAAAAAGGAAGACTTGTCTTAATTGTGGTAAAAGTTTGAAGAAGGCTAAGGGTAAGGATTAATCTACTGGCAGGAGGAATCGGTCTCAGGAGGATAATGCTAGTGACAATTTGGATGGGTTGTGGTTGGAGGAGAGTATGAGAGGAGAGAGAGTTTTTTGTTGATAAAGGCTTGGAGGTGGAAAAGGAGTTGGGAAATTCTAATGTTCATGTTGTTCCAGCTGAAGTGGGGAATTCTAAGTGGAAAATCAAAGTCCTTGAAGGTGAATATGCTTCCAACAAGGGTAAAGTGGTTTTTCAAGATGAGCAAGATACCCAGGTTGACCCTGAGAATAAATTGGCTGATGAAAGGGATATTTTTAATTGTAATCGTGAAGAGTTATCTAATGTCTCAAGAATGGTGAAGGATGGTTTGATCATTTTTTTTAGAATCTTTGAATGGTTGTTCAGTGAGTTGAAATATACCAATGTTAAGGTTCGGTCCTTGATTAACAATGTTGAGGTTAACACTAATCCACATGAGTCTTCTATTTCATACCAAGTTAATCAATTGTTTGATATCTTGAAGACTGTTATTGATGAAATACTAAAAATTCAAAGGACTTTGAGTATAGATTCTTGGCCCTAGAAGAAAGGATGACCAAACCCTATGAAAATATTGATACTGTGGTCAAAGTTAGTTTTTTTTCTGTCCATAATAATTTTGAGGGTCTTCAATTTCTTAATGAAAAGGCCAGATTATGGAAAGGTGAGTCTTCTAGTGTGATGAAGTGGATTGTATGGTTGAATTCTCCAAAGACAAGAAGGGGGGAGAATGTTAAGGGCCCCTACATCCGAACCTTTAGCAAAACTAAAAATAACTTGGGGGTTCCTGATAATGAGATTTATGAGGTGGTGGAAATGCACAAGAAGATTATTGCTTGTGATCTTGAAGTAGCTAATATTCTAAAAAGTCTTTAGTTTTATGTTGGTTTCGTCCTTCTTTCTTGTTGGTTTTTTGTTGATAGTTGGTTGCTTATTATGTTTTTATTATTATTAAAGAAGAATCTTTTTTTGTACAGGGTTTCAGTTACCAAACTCTTGATAAAATTATTGGATTATTTTATATGGGCTTTCTTAGAATCCCATAATTTAAAATCCCTCTCCATCTAATGAGAATTCCTTGTAAGATCTTTCGACATTTCCTTCAAATGATTATCATAGTTGACCAAAAATTCAACACCTATCTTTTAAGATGTACATTCAACCTTGTCACTTGAATCTCATTGTAGTTTCAATTCATTTTCATCAATTATCTAGATTTTATCACTCTTAAACTCATTTTCACCTTTAGTTCCCAAACATACTTAAATAGATTACTTCTGGTCTTATTTAGAATTTGTAATTTTTTCTTTAGGCTCAAATCTTACTTTTTTATAAGAGACAAAGTTCCCATTTCAAATGCTCCTTCCTCTTTCCTTAGTCTTAGGAGATGTATGCTTCCTTCATGTTGTACCTCATAAGTATTCTCTCAATCATGATGGATTAATTTCCAATCATATTTCCAAGTCTTCCCAATGTAAAATAAAATGAATCCATCAACACCACATCACGTAACACTTCCATACAAGGACCAATTTTGAACGTAACAAGATAATATTTATCCACAAATACATTATGATCCTTCTTGAACCAAGAAATTTATTAGGGTTATATTTTGGAATACAAGCAAGATGCACTTTGCTAATTATTTATGTACTTATGAGATTATTTGTAGACAAACCATCTACAATCACCTTGCACATTTTATCCTTACATTTACATTATTTTTAAAGATCAAATTTTACCTTCAATCAACTTCCAAGTCCTTTTCATTTCTAAATATGAAGGTTCTTCATAATATCAAGTTCTCTCTCATTTCTACTTCAAATTCCTTTGTCAAAGGTTTTTCTTCTTCTTTGGACACCATCACCCTTTTGAAGGTTTGAGGGTAATTTATGGTCTTGTGGGATTCATTACAAATAAAACACCTTAAGGGATTCTAATCTATAAAAGATTATGGTCCTCATCACCTAACTTTAAAGCCACCCTTTCCTCTAAAGTCAACTTTCACATTCTTTCCTTCTTTTGGCTATTCATTCATAATAGGTTCTAAGGAAGCTTCTTTCTCTCCATTCTAGTTGCTATCACCTTCTTTACTCACTATCTCAATTTTTGGTTCAATTTATCCTCCGCCCTTTTAAGATATATCATATTCCTCATCTATAGTAGATATATTAACCTAGGTAAGATTGTATTAAACCTGAAACTTTTTTCCATTCAGATTCTAAGATTTCCCTTCATTCTCTTATATATCTATCTAAATTTGAAGTGTCATAAATTGATCGATATAAGCCTACACAATTTGATCCCTTTGTTTTAAGTTATGAAATTTTATAAATATTTTTTACTAATAATTAGAAGGCATGAATCAAGCTCTTACATGTTTTAGCAACTTAGGCCATAGTCTTCTTTTTCATTTTTATATCTTCTCAGAATGTGCATGTTCTCCTACCTAGAGCTACATGCAAATTTAATTTAAATTCTACAATTTTCACTATTTTGAATACTTTTCCAACTCTTGGACCTAGTCCAAGAATAAAACTCATTGATTTTTCCTTTAAATTTTGATATATCAAATTTTAGTTGATCCTTGTTCGGTCTTAGTTTCAATGAGTATTTCCTTGGTTTTCTTGTTCCTTTTTGGACTCATCTAGATGTAATTTTTCTTTAATGGCTTCTAATCTTCTAAGAAATTTGTCATTTCTTCAAGGGTCTATATTCCTCCCACCCTTTCTTTCCTAGTTCATGCAAACTCCCCTCTAGACCATCAAAAATTACTCTAATAATAAAACTAGTAAGATTTTTCTCTAATCTACAAAGAAAATAGATAAGCTAATATATACCACCTATGGGATTGCAAATTGCATACTCTACTATAACTAATAATAAAATAAAATAAGGCAACAACATAACATCCAATTCTAACTCTACAAATGTTTATACCATATGAATTATTAACTCACAATAGATATAGAATGAAATACATTATACAACCAATTAGCAATTGAAAAAATTATCCTTTTATTCCTTTCATCAACACCATAGCAAGTTCCTTTATTATCCATGATTAACAACCTAGACCTATAAAAACTCCTACAAAGACCAAAAGCTAAATTGATACAAAAGGGAAAGCCAAACTAAAATTCAAAACAAATAAAAGAAAAGAAATTGATGGTAGAGTGGGGAACCTATCATAAATGATAGTTACATCAAAACATATGCAACTTATAAGCCGTGTAATAGAACCCATAAATCAATCCCTCTTCTAAGAGATACCAGTCATTAGGTAGAAAGGAAAAAGGTCTTCATTGTTAATGGGGCATGAGATAATATGATATAAAAAGATAAAGCATTCTATCTTAAAATTCCTATTGGTTCCACCAAACTTAATTTTAATTGGGTTTTGAGAGATAATTCAAGTAATGTTGGATTTGGAGTGATTTTTCACTCTAAAGATGGGGGTTATACTCAAGATGAATCTCTTTACAACTAGGATCCCTATCTTGATGGATGGGTTTATGACAAATAATTGATTTCCATGTTTAACAACTAGGATGAGGTTACTTCGGGTTTTGGTTTAGGAAACTAGTAAACTTCTAGTTTGTCTTTAGAAATAACTAAGGTTTAAAATCATGTCTTTGTAATATATCATTTAAACATTCATCAACATGTAAGTTCTTTCAGAGTAATAAAGCCTAAATTTGAAGGTCAACCCTATTTGTTAAGTAATTTTTTATGGTTATTCTTTCAAAAATAATTTTCAAATACTAAGAGTTGTTTTATTTTTGAAAAATTATATGTAAATTAATTATATATCAAAATAATTCTACAAAAATTTTGACAATCTATCAAAAAAAATTATTTTCATGTCATACAATCTTCTTAAAATTTTAGTTATAATTTACAATAAAAATACATAAACACAATTATACAATCACCAAATTTAGGTCCTATAGAAGGTCTAATAAATGAGAAAATTTTATTATAATATTAATTTGAGTCTTATCCAAGAAAACGAGTCTCTACTTTTTAGTTCTTAGATTCCAAAAGTTGCCTTTGAGATGGAGTTAAAAATTTCCTTCATAAGAGTTTTTTTGCACCACATACTATGCATCTATAAGTTTTAGACACCTACAAGTAAATTTTAGGATACCTTTTAGAGGGATAATTTTCTTTTTTTAATAATGTATTCCTTACATTTGTAGGTCTCCCTGAGATTATAGTTTCCCGAATTAGGTGTGCTTAGAGTTTTAAGCTTGCCTACTAATATGTAATCCATAAGACCACTTATTCATAAACATATGTTTACGTGTTTTAAGATAGTCTCCATAAAACTGTTGAATGAACAAGACAACTGAGAGGGGGTGAGTTAGTTATCTTATCAAAACATCAAAACCCTTGTTGACATTCAAATTCACATGCATTCATTAAACCCTTAATATATTATGATGAGTTAGCATGAAAAGCATAAAACTGAAACTAAAACAACTTTAACACCATGCACAAGGAAACAACAGATTTATGTGGAAAACTCAAGAAGGGAAAAACCACAATGAGGATTAGCTCACAATATAAGTACTTGCAAATTCAGTTACAAGGGCTCACTACTAGAATAGGACACACTATCCAAAAGGGCTCACAACCAAAGGCTCACTATTAGAATAGAAAAAGAAGATAGAGAAGTGTTACAAAGAGAACATGATCTCAATACAATAAATAATCTACCACAATAGCTCCAACACCTTCGTAGTCTATTTGAATGATTGTAGACACCTTCTACTCACTACATCTGGTAATCCAACACTTGAAATTTCACTACTCTACTCAATTTTGCACTCTACAAATTTTCACTTCACATCATTCACACTACACACTTCACACTTTCATCTATCTTGACCTCCTTCAACAATTCAACTCATACTTATACCATCCTCAACCTTGAAACCCTTTCCAGGTTGAGTATACACCTCAAACATGCAAATTTAAATTAGGTCGGCACCAAAACAATTATGTGGTGGATAGAAGTGAAAGTGGACCACATGAAAAATTAGTTGGGACCTAAATCAACAACACTACTCAACCACACACTACCACAAACAATATTTATCCTTTGCATGTAGTGTAAACACTAGGTCAACCGTTACCTGTGCAAAAACCATAAATCAATTAAGTACATGCTTCCTCAAACCCAAAGGCAACTTGTAAACCACATAACACGCTTCTAGATAATATGGAACAATCCACTTTACCACTTTACCACTTGAGATCCAACAAATTATTCTTCACAACTCGCATCAATAAAACACATTCATCCTGAACACCCAATTTACCTTCTATGCACACTAACACGTGAAACTCACTCTATATTGCACCAAATCATGAACACTTGAATTATGAAATATATAAGCAATATGAATAACTTCCCAGATCTGCAAGACCAAGCATCAACTCACAAAGAAATGCTGAGGAAATACGTTTCTCTTCGACACTACTGCAAACAACACTGCAAAATTAGTTCACATATTGGTGAACATATCTCTCTCTGCACATCGATCCAAAGCCCAAATTCTATATATAGAATCTTTGAACACCTCTCACCAACATATCTAAATCACACAAGCAAATCTTCAACCTAGAAGAAATGTGAAGCAAAACCAGAACATCTCTCTATAGCCCAGAACGACACTGTAACACACTGTTTCCTCTTTTTATCAAATTTTCTCAAAAGCACTTGGAAACTAAACACCTTAAACACATCCACATCATCTTTATCACTACTACATCCATAGACAAAATATTATCAAAGAAACATCATAGGTTAACACCAGTATCTTAACTAATGACAACATAATGCAACAAATCAAAGCATAGACAACACCAACCATTCATCTTCAACACCAATCTCCCTCAACACATACAGTTGACATCAATAACAACACAAGCTTGTTGACATCAATGAAAACCCCAATTGCTCATACTTGCAACAATCTCCCCCATTGTCATTGGTGGCAACACATGACATGAAAAACCATCAAAGACAACAACTCTGAGCATACTTATTTCCTTTTATCTTTTCTCTTTACTCAATCTCCCCCTTACATGACTCTATCTTCAACTGACTTTCTCTTTCACATGTTTCACTCTCCCCCTTAGACCTTCTTTCTCTCCCCTTGTGTTTATGATGTTTTCCATTGATACTCTCTCCCCCTTTGACATCAATGGAAAAGGATAAAATATTTTGTATTATTTTACCCCTTTGATATTACATAAACTACTTACAACTGCTCAACAACACCTTTCCTTTATAGCTCTAAATACTCCCCCTTAGGAGCACTCACCAATCTATATTACATCAACAATCACTGCACAATGACAACACCTACTTCCCCTAACAGCAATAATCAGTGCCACTTCCTACTCCCCCTGAGAGGTAGCCATCAACATTAGTCTAGAAAAAGAATGAATCTTGAAATCCATTGGACCGATGCATCTCCTTTGCATCTAGTTCAAAGAAAGAGAGACAATAACCCCCAACTTCTCCCGGAGATACTCAAAAGTATCCTTAGGAAGAGCCTTAGTGAATATGTCAGCAATTTGATCCTTTGTAGGCGCATATTCAAGCTTCACTTCATTCTCCACAACCTTCTCTCTCAAAAAGTGATATTTGATTGAAATATGTTTTGTTCTTGAATGCATCACTAGATTTTTTGAAATGTTTATTGCACTGGTATTGTCGAAAAAGATAGAAATAGGCTCATCATATACCACTCTGATATCCTTCAATGTTTGCCTCATCCACAACACCAGTGTGCAGCAAGATGCTGCTACAATGTACTTAGTTTCTACAGTAGATAAAGAAACTAAATCTTGCTTCTTGCTTAGCCATGTTACTAATCTACATCCAAGAAAGAATGCACCGCCACTTGTACTTTTTCTATCATTCACACAACCAACCCAATCTGCATCTGTGTAAGCACTCGAGGTGATATTAGTATCCTTTGGATACTACAAGCCATGATATGAAGTTCCCTTTAGGTATTTGAATATCCTCTTTATTGCTACAACATGTGACTCTCTAGGATCTTCTTGAAATCTAGCCACAAGAAAAATAGCATGCATGATATCTGGTCTAGTAGTATTTAGATATAGGAGTCCACCAATCATAGATCTATACTTGCTATGATCAACCTTAGGAGATTCATCATTCTTGCTCAATTTGCAACCAATAACCATATGAGTACATACCGGTTTGGAGTCTTCCATTCCAAATTTCTTCGACATTTCTTTGACATACTTTGATTGTGAAATGAATATAACTTTATTTGTCTGATTGATTTGTAGTCGAAGGAAGAAATTCATCTCCCCAAGCATAGACATCTCAAATTCTTTATGCATCTCTTCTGCAAAATTCTTACACATAGCTTCATTGCCTCCAAAAATTATGCCATCAACATACACAACTACAATCAAGAGTTGATCTTTTTCAACCTTAAAGTAAAGATTACTATTTGTGGTGCCTTTATTGAATCCTTCTTGTATCAAATTCTTATCCAAACTTGCATACCAAGCTCTGGGAGCTTACTTTAATCCATACAATGACTTCTTCAATGTGCAAACCATATTAGGTTTATCCAATAACTGAATTTTTTCTTGTTGTTCCGTGTAAACTTCTTCCAATTCTCCATTCAAGAAAGAAAACTTCACATCCATCTAATAAACTTTGAAATCCTTATGTGTTGAAAAAGCTAAAAACATCTTGATAGCTTCCATTCTAGCCACTAGAGCAAATTTCTCCTCAAAGTCTATTCCTTCAGCTTATGAGTAACCCTTACCAACAAGCCTTTCCTTGTTTCATACCACTTCTCCATTCTCATTTAGTTTATTTCTGAATACCCACTTAGTACCAATAATGTTCTTGTTTTTAGGTCTTGCGACAAGTTCCCAAGTATGAGTCTTCTCAATTTACATAAGTTCTTCTTCCTTTTCCTTTTTCCAATGTTCATCTTTACATGCCTCAGTTGCAAATTTAGGTTCAACTTTAGAAAGTAAACACATATCTACTTCTTCTTTGATAGTTCTTCTTATCAACACACCTTTTCTTTTGTCTCCAATGATTTGTTCTTCGAAATGATTTCTTTGCACATACTTAGGGGTTTTAGGGGTCTTTTCTGGAGCTTCTTCCTCTTCATATTGCAATTTTTATTCCTTAGCTTTTTCTTCTTCTTCTCTACAAGCAGGTTCATTTGATTCATATCCATCTATCACCACTAAATTTTGCAGATCTTCATCAACTTTGACACTTGCAATCTCAACAATCCTCCTTATCCTTTTGTTGTAGCATTTGTACGCTTTTCTTTTAGTAGAATATCCAAGGAAGATACCTTCATCAGGCCTTGCATCAAACTTTCCTAAGTTTTTTCATCTCTTTTGCTATAGCATTTTCTTCCAAACACTCTAAAGTGCTTGACAGTAGGGATCCTTCCATACTACAACTCATAGGGAGTCTTTATGTTGTTTGCTTTTACTTGAACTCTGTTAAGTATGTAAACATCAGTATGAATTGCTTCTCTCTAGTAGACTTCCAGTAGTTTGTCTTCTTTCATCATAGTCCTTGGAGCTTCTTGAACAATCTTGTTTTTCCTTTCAACCACTCCATTTTGCTAAGGAGCCTTAGGGGAAAACAAGTGCCTTTTTATGCCACGATTCTCACAAAAAATGCTAAATTCATTGGAGGTAAATTCTCCACCTCTATCAAACCTCAAACATTTGATCTTCCAATCTATTTCATTCTCAACCATAACTTTAAATACTTTGAATCTATCTAGGGCTTTATATTTTTCTCTAAGAAAAGTAACCCATGCCATTCTAGAATAATCATCAATCAAAAGTATGAAGTACCTGTCACCTTGAAAACTTCTCGCTCTTGTAGGACCACAAAGGGATGTATGCACCAATTCCAACAACTTGATAGAAGATTGTTCTTTAACCTTGAAACGTCTTCTTATTTGCTTTCCAATTTGACACTCCTTGCAGACAACATTGATGGGCTTTTTAATCCTTGGTGGATCTCTCACTGCTTGAACTAAATTGATTCTAACCAAGTTATCAAAATTGATGTGACATCCTCCTGTGCCATAACCAACTTTCATTAATTTGAGTCATAAAAAAATGACCATTAGCACCCTTGAGCTAATAAAAATTTCCATCTATCATTTTTCTAGTAGCAATAATAGTTTCAGACCCTTTTCTAATCTCACGTCCATCATCCTGAAACATAAGATTGCATCCTTTGCTACACATTCTCCAACACTCACGAGGTTATTCCTTAAACCTTTAACATAGTAAACATCTTTAGTATTATGCTTTCCATCAAAATTGATTGAACCTATTCCACATATCTTAACGCCTGAATCATCTCCAAATCTAATAAGTCCTCTATCATATTTTTCAAGTTTAACAAACTTACTCTTGTCTCTATTCATATGATTAGAGCAACCACTGTCAATGATCCAATAGTTCTTATCTTGTCTAGCATGAAAATAAGATACCAAAGTACCTCTAGTCTTAACGTTTGTCTCTGAAGCACTTTCCTTCACACATCTTTCAGAGTTAGTAGAAATGGATTCATCTTTTAAAGCCATGAAAAAACATTCATTATTATAGGGTAAAAGCACAAAGTTGCATCACACTTTCAACCAACTAAATAGTTTTGAGTTTCGACCTAAACAGTTATGGTTGAACTAGTTTCATTTAAAACCATGTGGCCTATAAGTGGCACATAGAGTTTCAAGCGAAACCCTTTCGCATGAAATCATAAAATTTGATTTTTTTGCTTTACAACATTGAAATGTGGCTTATTTTATATGCATGGTTTCAATAGAAAGGGCTTCGGTCGAAACCCTTTCTACTGAAACTGTCTATGTGGCATCCTAGTTGGCAGCCAACTCAGCGTTTTTCAAAATTTTCTAAAACTTTCAACTTCAACTAAGTGTTTCTTCAATCAAAATGATTTTTTTTAAAAGACCCTTTTATAGATATTAGAGTGGCGAATCCAAATATGTAATGCAAGTAGGTTGTTAAAGTTAAAAAAGACGTTGATTAGAAATTAAAAAACAAATAGTAAAACATATTAAAAAAATTTGAAAAATATATGGTGCACTAGAGGACAGAGACCTCTTCAAAAGAGTATAATTTTTTTTTTTGAAAATGATTAAAAAAATAGACAATAGTTGACGCCAAATGAAAATTGTCAAATTCTGACAATTTTGACTTTAAAATGTTACTATGAGAAAAATATACATCAAAACTTCAAATTTTTTTCCATGCACTAGATATTGAAGTTACCTATTTGGAGAAAAAAAAGGGGAAAATAAAGTTTTTTTCTATTTTGTTTTTACGTCAAATGAACATTACTTTTTCTTGAAATTTTCAACATTCCAAAATCCGCTCTTAAATTGATCAAAAAAAAAATCAAAACAATTTTTAAAAAATCTAAAAAAATTACAAGAATAAACCTCATCAATATTTCTACATTTCATTAGTATCATTTTGAAATTCAAAACATAAATACCACTTTTATATGCTAAAGTTCAGTTTTTTTTTTATGTTGGAAAATTCTTTTATAAAGTGTGACACAGGTTTGTGCTTTTACCCCATAATCTCCATAATCACATTCATCATAAAAAATACTTGCATCTTCTCTAACATAATAACTTTTCTTGATCATTTAACATTTATTTTCCTTATTCTTATTGTTCACAATGCTATTTGGACATCTTGAAGCATAGTACCCTATTTGTCCACAACTGAAACATTTGAAAGGTAATTTACCTTTCTACTTACCGGTGCCCTTTTTCATCCTTCTCACAAAGTTAGATTCTACATCATCAAGATCATCCTGATCTGAATCTTTAGTCTTCTTTGATTTTCTATCTTTAAAAGCATCCTCCACTTTTACACCAATATTCGAACCAAATTCTCTCATTTCAAATGCAGTTAGTGGACCATACAACTGATCTCTAGTGTAAGTATTAAAATATGTAATTTTCTCAATAGTAGAAACTTTCTGACCATAAGATTTAGGAAGATTTCTGAGAATTTTCTTGACCACTTTTGGTTCTTTAACTTTTCCTCCAAGACCTCTGATTGCACTGACAATTCCATCAGCTCTCTGCATGTAGCTTGTGATATTTTCTTCTTCCAACATTTGCAGGTTCTCAAATTGTGTCTTCAAATTCTACATCTTAGCTTGTTTAACATTAGCATCTCCTTCATAAATACTTTTTAACTTATCCCAAATTTCTTTAGCGGTTTTCAAATCCATCACTTTCACTAATTCAAAATTTGCAAGACTACTCAAGAGAACAAACCTTGATTTACCATTTGTTTCATAAACCTTGATTTACCATTTGTTTCATAAACCTTGATCTCATCACTTGTGCTCAGTCCATTTGCACGTATGGTATATTGATTCTTCACTAACTTCTAGACATCAAATCCAAGGTAAACTAGATAGCCTTCCATCTTTGCCTTCCAAAATGCATAGTTTATGCCATCAAACATAGGGATCTTCTTGTTCGCCATCCCAGGTCTTCCTTAAGCGGTTAAAGTTTTCTCCAAATAACCTTTCTTTGATACCAATTGTTAAATGAACACGACAACTGAGGGGTCGTGAATCAGTTGTATATTATCAAAACATTAAAACCCTCAAATCCACAAGCATTCATTAAACCCTTAATATGTTATGATGAGTTAGCATGAAAAGCATAAAACAAAAACTGAAACAACTTTAACACCATGCACAAGAGAGCACCAAATTTACGTGGAAAACCTATAATGGGAAAAACCACATTGAGGATTAGCTCACAATATAAGTATTTGAAAAACTGGTTAGAAGGGCTCATTGTCAGAATAGGACACACTATCTAGAAAGGCTCATAGTCAAAGGCTTACTACCAGAATAGAAAAAGAAGATAGAGAAGAAGTGTTACATAAAGAACATGATCTCAATGAAATAGATAATCTACCATAATAACTCCAACACCTTCGTAATCTGTTTCAATGATTGCAGACACCTTCTGCTCACTGCATCCAGTAATCCAACACTTGAAAGTTCGCACTACTTTACTCAATTTTGCACTCTACAACTCTACACTTCGCATCATTCACACCACACACTTTGCACTTTCATCTATCTTGACCTCCTTCAATAATTCAACTCATATTTATACCATCCTCAACCTTGAAACCCTTTCCAAGGTCAGCTATGCACCTCAAATGTGCACATTCAAATTAAATCGACACCAAAACACTTCCATGGTGGTTAGTAGTGAATGTGGACCACATCAAAACTTAGTTGGGACCCAAATCAATAACACTACTCAACCACATGCTACCACAAATAATATTTATCCTTCACATGTAGTGTCAACACCAAGTCGACCGTTACCCATGCAAACACCATTAATCAATTAAGTACACACTTCCTCAAACCCAAAGATGACTTGTGAACCACATAACACGCTTCTAGACAATTTGGAACAATCCATGAACCACTTTACCACTTGAGATCCAACAAATACTTCGCAACAACTCGCATCAGTAAAACACATTCATCTTGAACACCCAATTTACCTTCTATGCACACTGACACATGAAACTCACTCTGTACTACACCAAATCATGAAAACTCTTGAATTATGAAATATATAAGCAATATGAATAACTTCCCAGATCCACAAGACCAAACATCAACTCATGAGGAAATGCAGAGCAAATACATTTCTTCCAGGCACTACTGCAAACTTAGTTCACATACTGGCGAACATATCTCTCTCTACACATCGATCAAGAAGCCCAAATTTTGGATATAGAATCTTTGAACACCTTTCACCAACATATCTGAATCACATAGGCAGATCTTCAACCTAGAAGAAATGCGAAGCAAAACCATAACATCTCTTTGTAACCCAGAACAACGTGTTGCAATACACTGTTTCCTCTTTTTATCAAATTTTCTCAAAAACACTTGGAAAATAAACACCAAAAACACATCCACATCATCTTTATCACTACTACATCTATAGACAAAAGCTTATCAAATTAACATCAAAGGTTAACACTAGTAGCTTAACTAATGACAACATAATGCAAAAAATCAAAGCATAGACAACACCAACTGTTCATCTTCAACACCAATCTCCCTCAACACATACAGTTGACATCAATGACAACCCCAACTACTCATACTTGCAACAAAAACCACTACCTTACATTCTTAAAACTATTATAGATTTATACTACTAATATATCACTCAGTACATCCTTCGCACATAATTATTCCATCTAAAGTTATAATTTCATGATACTTAAATCACCATCCATATCTCATTCCTTGGCCTTCTCAACACCATTGTTTTCTTTAGAACAAGTATTGCATATTTGTTGTTGATTTCTCATGGACTATGCACACCCATACAATTAATGGGATTTTTAAGACGAGGTATTGAGGCAAGATCCCTTAAGTTTTATTTTGGACTTTTATAAAAAAAAAAATACTGTATTATTATTTTGCTATTTTTTGAAAGATAAAATATCTTGTTATACAATGAAGGATATTTCTTCCTATTACATTTAAGTTTTGTTAGTGTTTCTTTTTATTATATAAATTTATTAACATTATTTTTTCTTATTAACATTCAAATTAGAATTTATTTTTTATTAATTTTGTAATAATTATATTCTAAATTTACAACATTTCAAAAATATTTTAACAAATTAATAATTAAAACTTAAAATGTAAAAATTAAAATTAAAATTAAAAAATAAAAATTAGTGGATAGTCATATTAGGAAATAAGGCTTTCAATTATAACAAAATAAAATAAAAGACGAGACAAAGAATGTCAAGAAAACAAAGGATCTAGGGGAGAGGATACAGTAGTTGTGTCTAATTATCCTATGTGGAAATTTCAAATCACTCTCAATTTTTTACAGCAGCTTACTTGGAAAGTCCCCTACTTATAACTAAGGTTTCAGGGCTACATCATCAAATATGATGCCACATCAGCATGCTTTTTGTCAAGGTGTCCAAAAACACCCAAAAAAAAAGGTGAGACCAATACTTGTGCATTCACAGCATGTTTTATTGAACGCTGATGTGGAATCACATGATTGGTTCCTTTTTAGATCAAAAGAATACATTTTGTTTAATTATGAATAGTCATCATCAACACTAACAACTCTAAAGTCACAACTATTGGTCCAATATTGATAAAAATATTGGACATTATATAAACAACTACTATCACAACTAGTGAAACATGCTCAGGTAAGAGGTCCTCGAATTTTCAATAATGTGTCAAGTTATGATATCAATATCAGAATTCAACCACGCAGTTGAATTTTGATATACAAATTAGTTCAACCTGCTTTTGCCTTTCAAATTGTTTCTTTAAATGAAAAAAATTCCAAAATAACCCTTTTTTTCTTCAAAGAAATTGAGATGAACCAGAAATTTTAGCATAATTAGTTTCAGAAACACAAAATTTCATCTGCCACAGGAGGGTTTCAAGAAGGGTACCTTAATTTTATCCATATGAAAAGCCTGAGCAACAATACGTCTCCTGTGAGCCCAATTTCTTCCTTCAGCCGTCATCAATCCATTCCCAAACAGTGGAATTTTATCCTCCCTAAAAACACCAGGCTTTCCCCAATCCAGAGACGTGGACAAGCTCATCATCCTGATCAATTCGGGATCGCGCACATAAATAAAGGGTTCTGTTCCAAGCCAGAACACAAACTTTTCCCCATAAACTCTGTTCCACAGTTTAAACTGTGGAAACAGAACAGGCCAAATATCATGCCGAACACTGTTAATTTCAACATTATCCTGAAATACTTGAATGGATTCTTCACAAATCTTCCTCATATCTACAAGATTGCCAAGCATAAACAGAGGCGGCGGTCCTCTAACTCCTTGTTTGTGTAACATGCTGTTGATTTTTCTGGGTCGAAACCAGATAATATTTGCTGTGTGCATGGCCAGAGCCCATGTACAGAGAATAAAAACAGTATATATGACTGTTAATTCAGTATCAGTAGACCATAACAACGCCATGACAGATATATACAATGATATATGCCTGCAAATGGATGATAAAATAAATTGAATGCAAATATTTGCGCCCAACTACCATGGAAAAAGAAATGTAACCCATAAACAGGGGAGATTAGAGAGAATCTGTCCGCTCTGTTTTACATTTCTTATAATTTACGCGTGAATGAGGTGCTTTGTCTTTTTCATTCAGAGTTATGCGCAGAGCGCATTTAATATCCTATAAAATATATGTATGAGCATAGTGAGTTGATTATATCACAGTCAACTGTTCCGGTGGGGAAGGAAATTTTATTTCTTAAAGAGTTTCACTTTACCTTTTGGCCTTGGCTTTTGGTGGCCTTTTGGGAAATGGAGTTTCACACGTTTCCATCTGTTTTCTTAGACAGTAAGCAAAACATCTATAAAAAGATGACTTGGTGTATATCTATTGGTCTCCTTTTTTTTTGAGTTTTTTTGGACACCTTGACAAAAAGCATGTCGATGTGGCCCTCAAATCTTAGTTATAAGTAAGGGAACTTTCTCAAGTAAGCTGCTGTAAAAAAATGGGAATGATTTAAAATTTTCACGTAGGATTTTGAGAAGCATGAAGTTAGGGTGCTCAACCATTGGGTCCTCTCCCATATTGGGCAATGAGGTTTCACACAAAATTAATGTGTACCTGTTTCGTCTAGAGAGTAAATTGTAGACCTTTGTATTAAGAATTGTAGAGAATACTATTGTACCCTCGAAACCCTAATTTTGTTAGGAAAAGAGTTGAACAACTTGCCAAAACATAGTGTTAGAATGATGATATCTTACAAATAAATGGTCTCAAAAGTTAGTCAAACCCTAGATCTAATGCAAAATTATCAAATCCAAAGCACAAAATAAAACGGTTCTGGGTGACAAAAGTGTAGCTTCAAAAGAAGAGGTGTCTTTCTATAAAACATAGGTGCAAATATGTGCTAAAGAGGCACCTTTATGTGATAAGAGGTGTCATTTTACAATCTACTACCTTAAAACACTATTCGCACCACAAAAATTCATGAAAAGTTCACTAAAAAGAGGTTAAAAGGAACGTGGGTCCCACTAGATGTGCCAAAATAAATAGGGTGGAAAATTTTGAAGGTAAACAAAATGGAAGATAAAGCAATACAAAGCACAATACTTTCACCTAGTTCTTTGCTTCTCTTTAATGAGCAAAAATGGAGTGTACTCTTTGTGTTGATATGTGGATTGCTCAATGTTATAACATAACCTTGATATGAGTTGATAGTGACAGATCAAAATGACAACATGTAGGTATAATAGCTTGATAAGTGATGAAAATGAAGGATGAAAGCCTCTAGATATAGAGTCTTGAAGAAACAAAATCAATGGCTAGGAATGATTGATGATGGATGGCTAAGATTGAAGAAGGATTAGGGTTTGGATAAAAGATGTAGTCACATGACAAGTGGCACATGAACAACGATAGGATTTAGGTTTAAGATTGGGATATGGAAAAAGCTAGGATTAAAAAGTTAAATGAGATGAATGGATAAGATGAAAAGTTAGTTTGACTTTTGGTTAGGTGTCTAAGTTCAATGAATCTAGACAAGGAGTTAGTTAGACATGTGAAGGGGACACCTCTCACATGAGAACAAATTTATATTGTGATTCATATGAACAAGATAAAGGGTTAGGATTAGATGGACAACGATAGAGGATAAAGAATAATTAATTAAATAAATAAAGTGTTTATTTAATTAATGAGATTATGATAAAGGGAAATTAATTTTTTTATTTAATTAATGAGATTATAATAAAAGGAAAATAATTAAATAAATAGTAAATATTTATTTAATTAAAGGATTAGAATAAAGATGGGAAAGGATGAGAATAATTAAATAATTAATGGGCTTAGAATAAGCTAAATTAGGTATGGTTGTGTAGGGTCAGATTTTAGGTGTCTACATTTTTCCCCTCTTTGATATGACATCACGAAGTGGCATTATATCAAATAATTTTAAAGCATAGTGAATGAGAGAGGATAATAATCAAATATATGATGCCTCAATTAATGAGATGATGGAAAAGGATGAAAAAAGAAAGATTGATGATTTAGTGATGTCATCCCCCTTGAGTGGACATGTGGTTTGGGAGAACATAGGTGTTCTCTTGAAATGAAATGGAGCAATGAGGGATAAAGCTCAAGAAGTAGATAAATTGGAAGATGAAAGGGGATGAAGGAGAAGAAAAGGAAGGAGAATTTGGATGGAAGAGGATGAAAATGAAGGATAATTTGATTATGATAGATAGGTTATGCCAGTATGTATTGAGCAATCCTAATATTTAATATAACAAAGGTGATTATGCACCAAGGTATGGGGAATTGAGGTGAAAAGGTAACCATTCCATGGACTTGACACTCAAACAATGACAAGCATAACATACAAAATTAAAATGATGCCCCACTATACAACAATTGTGACACACCAAGATATAGAAAGATCAAGGTGGTTGTAAGTAGGCATAGTCATTGGTGAAAAGATAAGATAAAAGATTGAAAGAAATCGAAACAAAAGAATCACTACAAAACATGTCATGAAACCAACATATCTCTTGCCAAAGATAAGATAAGATGGATGATTATTTTCTTACATTAGGCTTGGATAATCACCTAAGCAAAACTTTGATAAAGATGATTTGCTTACATTAGGATTGGATAATCACCTAAGAAAGGATATGATAAGGATGATGATGATTGATTGATCAACAAATGGATATGATGAATGATTAATATTTGATAGCTAGTCTCTTTATATGACTTTGATAAGGAGTGGTGTCTTGGAAGCAATGATTGGATTTATTGAATGTCAAGCCTGAGGAGCTAAGCAAGATTATGGTTTTTTATTTTAAATTATGGAATGGATGGGATTTGGGATGATTTTTAATTATGGTTGAGATGGGATGAGGAGGGACTCCAAATGAATGAGACTTGAATACCAATGCATTGGAAAATAAGGATATACAAGATCGAATCATTGACAAAATGTATATATAATTTCTACATCTAATGCATGGGAAAGAATAGGGAAGGGTGGGCAATGATGAAGGATGGATAATGGGATGATGCTAATAACGGATCAAGAGAAGTCATGATAGGTTTTTATTATGGATGGATGTATGGGAAATAGTTTATTTTTATATGGAAAGATGGAAATGATAGTGAATGGGATGACATCCTAAGAGATGGTGTATAAGAGACTACTACACATGGCACATGTTTCCAAGTTTTTACCACAATACTTATCCAAGGTGTCACCAAATTGATTGCCACCATTGGATAGATTATTTCTTTACTATTTTTTTGTATTTTTTGCATTTTTAAATGTTTTGGATAAATGAGACTTGATGATGTTATGATCAAGGTGAACACTGTTTGATAGATGGATGATTATGTTGGATGGATGGGTGTGGATGGTGAATTAGCAATGTTGGAGGATTCTTTATTTTATATATGGAGGGATCTAACATATGATGACTAATGAGGACCTTCATTCATCACACATAAAGGATTTTGGGAAAGCATTGGATTAAAGCACATCAAGGGGTTGTCATAAAAGGTCTATTGAGATACATCACCATGGGGGATGGAGGATGGATGCATGGATATGGGTGGATTGGGTGAAGTGTATGGATTACATGAAGATGATGAAGATAAAGACTTAGGATCAACAAGGTCATTTCTTGATATATTGTTGTGATAAATGCCCCCAACTATTTTAGATGGAGGGGCATGATAGGAGATCACTTTATTCTTGATTTGATTTTTTCTTTCTCCAATTTTTTTTTTTTTTTTTTAAAGTTTTTATTAATATCCTTGTTATTTTGGGATGACACTTGTTGACCCAAGTCTAGAATATGGGTAGAGGTGGACGAGTTGGATGAGATGGTAAAGATATGTAAATCATGGAAAAATCTAGTGATACCTTCAATGGATTCTTTGTGATTCTTTCCAACACTATTAATGTCAAAGGGTGCTTATGCATCCTTAGTGGGTGGCAATTAGACTTAGTAGGCCTGCACATCATTAGGTGATTCATACCCTAACCTAGGATGCTTGATGAGGAAGGATTGTAGCTCATATTATCCAATGCTAATGTATTTAAGTTTAGCCTTGATCTCTAGGATAGTACAAGAGGTGGATAGAAATGAAGGATCAATGCATGAGGATGAAGATGATGTGGTGTTGGTAGGGAAATGCTAAAAATGGACATGTCTACTTTGTAAGAATTTGTAATATTGAAATAAATTTGGATTCACTTGGACAATCACTTTTGTTCTATTGTGAGGGAATTTTATGCATATATAGATCGTGGATGGAACAACATGCATGGCATGGATCCATAGATGACCAAGAAGGATGTTGTATGGGAGATCAAGGTCTAGGATTTGGCAAGTAGTTTCAACTATTATTGGTCCAACCTAGATAGGTAGCTTTATAGTATTTAGATTCATGTTCATTTTCGTCATATTATTTTATGGAAATCTTAGTTAGGGGATCAACATCATCATCAGAATATCCCAATTTTTTTATTAGACTCAAGATGCAAAGATTGAGTCATGATCCACCATCTAATCAAACACATTTTATTGTGGTTTATGGATGTGGGCTGGAAGGTGAAGAGTATTATTATGAGATGGATTGATGGAAGGAATATATTTAGTGAAAAATGTGAGGGATTTTGTGAATGAAAAGTGTCTTATCATGGCTTGAAATATAGCAAGATTAATATCATTAGGGAGACTGGATTCATGGAGGGCTTTCTCAAGGAGGTCCTTGTCGATGGGGGATGTTTTAAGTAGCTCAAGGATATATATTTGTGTTAGAATTTTTTTCAAGTGGTAAGGGATATATTTTCTTGAGGGTTGAGAGGAGGATGAATCTCCTTAGATGGTAACTTCACCACGTTGGGTAGTGATGGCACAATTAAGTTCTTTGATAGTTAGAGTGGCTACTTGGGAAGGACTTTGTTCAATACAACCAATGATGGAATTGGATGAGATATTATTATTGTACGAATAAGGAATTTTGTTGTATGATGCAAAAGCTTTATGATAATTATGTTGAGGGAAAGGCTACTTGTAGATACCCAAGTTTTATTAGGGTATGTTTGGCCTTTGATGGAGATCTGTCATTGATCAATACGATCTTGGATTGAGTTCTTAAGTTTTATGCAATATGAGGTTTTATGACCATGAACCATATGGTAGTCAAAAAATTCATTTTCTTTATACCAAGAGGTCATAGGCACATCTAGACCAAGGGGTTTTATGGGTGGCAATTGGATCATGTTGGCTTGGACAAGATTTTGGAGGACAAATTCAATTGGTTCACCCAAGAGGGTATATTCTCATATAGTGTGTCTTTTTGGTTGACCCTTAGGTATTACCTCATGTTTTTGGAGAGAGATATTGTTTTGAGACCATCATAATGGAGGTATTTGGATATTTTGAACATGTTTTTAATTATTCACACCATCATTGACCATTTTTTTTGTTCCAAAAACTAAATTTGTCATTAGAAATTGATTATTGTTGTCTTTTCCTTTTTTATATATCTTTAATAATCCTTTGGCTATAAGTGATTTTTCTATAGCTACTCATTTTTCTATTATTTCATCAAAGGAGTGAGCACATTGCACTTGGAGATGGTATCCCTATTCAATGTTTAATTTGTTGACAAAGATTGTGATGATTTCTTTTGGGTATGGGTCATGCAAAGCAACTGGAAAATGTCTCCATCTTTGTAAGAATGAGGCAAATGTTTCACCATTATTTTTTTTAGTGTTACAAAGGTACATAATGGTGATATCATGCTCTATATTATAAGAAAAGTGAGCAAAAAATTTGGTAGCTAGCTCATAAAATGTTTTGATTGTCCCATGGGGGAGGTGAGTGAGCTAATCAAGGGTATATCCACCCAAGCTCATAAGGAATAGTCTCAAGAAGTAGGTGAAAATATATGAAACCTATTGTCATGCTATGTATAATTATTTAATATTCTCACTAGGATCTTCCTTTCCCTTGTATTTGTCAAATTTAGGCATTTCAAAGTTTTAGGGAAAGGGGATCATGGTGATGGAATTTTTTAATAGATAATGGCATAGTTCTCTGAAGGTGTAGAATTTATTTTGGTGTCCTAGCTGAAGTACCTTAAGGGTATCCTTTATTTTCTACACATATTAGGCCAAAGCACTTGTGAAATTGAGGGGTGGTGGTTGATAGTTGGAAATAGGAAGTTGTTAGAATGATAAGTGTTGGTGTTGATAAGAGGATGAGATGGAATTAGAAGATTGGAGGTTTTAATGAGTCCAGATGAGATAGGGTTTGAGGATTGGAGATGATATGATGTATTGAGTGGGATGAATGTTGACACATGAGGAGAAGGGATGAAAATTTAAGGTTGTGGGATATGTGATGAAATTTGTTGGGTCTAAGAGGGGATTTTAATATGCAAGTGGGATGTTGGATTGCTAGATTGATATGTAATGGTAATATTAGAATAACATGGAGGATGTGAAGGATCATGATGATTAGGAGACGATGGAAGATATGTGGGATTATGATGACTAAAAGGTAGGGGTGTAGAAGAAGGTTGTTGGGTGATTTTTTAGATATCAAAATCATGGGGTAATTTGACACCTTTATTTGCTAGCATAAGCATATATTTTTTGGGATGCTTCATTATATATATTTTTTGAGATGCTTCATAATATATTTGCTAGCATAAGCATATATTTGGTAGATCTCTGCCATAATCTAGGGCCAACATTCAACGGATGTAATAGAATGTCAACGGTCATACTGGATTGGAGTTTAGTAGAGGAAATTAAGAGGAAAAAATAGAGAGGGAGGAAGGAAGAAGGAGGGTGCTAGAAAGAATGGTGAGGAGCAAACTCCGGTAGAACAAAGATTGGGAATTAGCAACGACTGAGTAAAAGATTTCCTGTGTGAAAGGAAAGATGTTAGAATTTGTTGTTCTAGAATGGGAAAAGGAACAAGCTAGATGCCAAGAAAGATAAGGCCATGAATGACCATCTATTGTAATGTAATTATGTTTTGAATTAATAAAATCATGAACCGTGTTGTGTATTCCATTTCATCGTGAGTATTTGTGTGTCAGGCAGAGGGGGAGATACCCTCTTACATTAATTAGTATCAGAGCAGGGTAATCCTGAGCATAGAGAGTATCCACTAGGACCATGGGTGAAGAGTTTGTGAAGAGTGAAGAAGCCTTGAGAGGCCATTGGTTCCATGGGAATCATCTTCATTGTCCTCCAACAGAGATAAGGTTGGGTAGAAGGTGTGCAAATCTCTTCCACTGATAGGAAGTGGGTAGAAGATATCATGAGGGTGCATCTTCCAAAATCTTGTTGGTTAGAGGAGAATGCATGAAGTGGTAGAGTTGTATGAGGAGTTCGAGAGGATTTTTTGGGGTGAGTGTGGAGTCCTGAACAGTTGAGAACTGAGAGGGATAAACCATGGAGATGCAAAGAATGTGAGTTGTGCAATATTACAACAAACAAGATGGGATGGGTTGTGAGGAGACCCATGCAGATATTGTTTTGGGAGCAGTATTGGGAGAAAGTGGAGGATAAAATGTTTGAGAATTTTGGATAGACAATTTGTGAAAAAATTGGAAAGATGGTTCGATAAGAAGTGGGAAACTATGTTGGAAAGAGTGAGAGAAAAGTGGTAAAGAAGAGTGAGACAAAGATAGAAGACAATGAAAGAGAGCATTTCAGCCTAAATTGGATGGAGAAAGTTGAGAGAGCAACCCCTATGGAATAATTTTCAGTAGATACATACCATAAGAAAGGCATGAAGAGAGAAGAAGAAAGGATAGAGGTTGCAATGAAGAGAGAAGAATGAAAAGTTGCAGCTGACGAGGATGTCGAAGACATCGTAGTGAAGTTTGATGTTGTAGCTATGAATGAAGATGAGGTAAAACAATTTTATGATGTTACTTTGGTTTTATAAGAAGAGATAGAAGAAAAGATGGATAGAAAACCAGAGCATGTAGTAGGTGTTGTATGGTTGTGTGTAGAGATGGTTGAAGATGTTCAATGTTGTTTTTGGTGGAGGTGGATGGTTACAGGTGGGTTTGAACCCACGAAAGAGGAGAAGAGTTTGGAAAGCATTTGGAAGAGGAGGTTGGGCTAAGGTGGATATGAGTCCATGAGAGGAAAAAGGAGGAAGTTGCAATTTTGTTGGAAGAAGATGGTGAGAGTTCCAGAGAGATGCTAGAAGAGGCAAAAGAAAGGTTAATTTTTTAGCACCTGATACAGGAATGGAGTACACTGCAGATTGTTTACAATCTCAAAGAGTGGTTCTATCACTCAACTCCACCATTGTGAGCCTATGCTCACAATATTTCTACCCAGTGTGTCTGATGTAGGAGCATCCTGGGCGTATAGGCTATCCTCTTCACCCTAAAAATTTCATTTTCTTTCTATAGATATTTTTATGGTTGTGTATTCTTACTTGGTGGGTAGATTCAATGTTGATGTCAAATTTGCATGCTCTGGGAGCCTTTACCGCACCCCCACAAAAGGTTGTATCAACACATGTGGTAGTGTGGGGTACCTGCTACCTTGCACTGGAGCTTTTTCAATGACTACAGTACTGTGGGAAACTTGCTACCCCGTGATGGATTATTAGTGGTTGTGGTAGGTCAGGGATATTGCTACCCTCGACAGGTTTTATCAATGGTTGCGGCAGCATGGGGATACCGCTACCTCACGAAGAGAGGTGTCACCTACTTTCAGTGTCGCAAGGAAACCGTACCCCCATGGTCGATAGTTGGGAGGTTGGCAATGCCACGATGACTGTGGAGTTGGAGTGTTAACCGTTTCTATTGGCCCACAATGGTCAAGATTCCTAGTTAGAAATATTGCAGTGAGTGTTGTGTCGAGTGACCACTGCCCCATGATAGTTGTGGAGGAAGGTTGATGGGATTGCAAGATGGATTATGGACTATAGATCTCTGCCATGACCTGGGGTCAACGTTCAATGGATGTAACAAAATGTCAACAGTCATATCAGATTGGAGTTTAGCAGAGGAAACAAAGAGGATGAAATAGAGAGGGAGGAAGAAGGAAGAAGGGGGGGATGGATAGAATGGTGAGGAGCGAACTCAGGAAGAACATAGATGGGGAATTAGCAATGACCAAGTAGAAGATTTCCTGTGTGGAAGGAAAGATGTTAGAAGTTGTTGTTCCAGAATAGGAAAAGGAACAAGAAGGATGCCAAGAAGGATAAGGCCATGAACAACCATCTATCATAATGTAATTATGTTTTGAATTAATAAAATCATGAACCGTGTTGTGTATTCCATTTCTTGGTGAGTATTTGTGTGTTGGCCAAAGGGGGAGATACCCTCTTGCATCATATACTTTATTCCCACCAACATTCCTTGTTAAAAAAAAATTATGGAGAATGATTAAACATACAAATATGCAAGGATGGATCTTAGCTACAAGGCCATGTGAGGTACCTTTCTATAAATAAATCTCCCACAAATATATTAATGGAGAAAATCCCATAGGAAAAAATACTTCTCCAAGAGAAAAATAAGAATATAATGTAAATAAAGAAGGGTTAAATAGGACCCCCAAGGACTACTTCCATCAAAGAGATATAATAGATATCCCCTCATAGGAGAGAAAACATGTCAAGGACTAATAATCCTCTAAATTTTATTTCAAAAAGAGTGAACATGAAGAACATCATGTTGAAGCACAAAAAAGTTATAAATTATTACCAAACAATGACTAATATAGTATTAAAACTAAATAACCTCCTTTAGAAATAGGATGGATATCAAGATAAAAAGACATAATTCTACATGAATGACCCCAACACACTATTTGAAGAATGATAAATTGATTAACCAGGGAAAAATCTAGTAGTCAAACATACAAATGGATCATTAATTTGCATGAGTGATCCCAATGATACCACTCAACTATTGCATAGATTGCGTAATCAAAAAAATATACTATGAGTCAAAAATATAGGTGCCAATAGTATTAAGAATGTCAATCAACTTAGGGTGGAAGGTCACCTCCATTTACAACAATGAAAGTTTTTATATGATACATGTTTAATCTCACTAAAATACATGGGTAGCCAACTATAGCATCTACCTAGTATGTAAGAACAAAAAATAGATACATATGTCAATCCAAAGTGAAAAAGGAAGCATTCACACAAATATATGATTCCCTAAAATAATTCTAATAAGGGAGAGGTATGACAACTCCACTAATATTGTGTCATAATGTAATTTAAAAGATGAAGTGACATCAAAAGCTACACCAATAGTACCTAAAACTAAAAAATGTATGTGAAATCAAGGGACACTCAAGATGAAGGTAGAAAAGGTTATGATAAAAAATAATAAACTACACATACCAAAAATCCATGACACTTTATATTATAGTGTTACAAGTACAATAGTGGAATAACATGATGTGTAGTATTTTCAAAATATAAGCATAATATTGAGTATTTTATTTAAGTACTATTTAAAAATCAAGATGTGTATTCAATAGATGTTTACTATATCCAAAAAAAATCACATACTAAAAATATAATATTAATATAATTTGAGAGGAAATGGAAGGAATCAAATATAAAATACACAAAAATATACATTTAAAAAATACACCCAAAAAGGAATATGTATGCAAAATTTATGGCTCTTCAAAGTTCCCAAACTAAAAATTACACAATTAGATCATTGAGAAATTAAAATTCTACAAAAATATAAGTCCAAGCTAAAAATAACTTGCACCATCATGGTGGGAGACAAAATTTTCCTCATTTCAAAAAATATACTCTAAAAATGGAGCTTGAATGAGCAATAACAAATCCTTTGAAGATGGGTTTCAAAAACTAAACTACCAAAGGTGAAGGAGGAAAAAGTTAATGGTTCCTATTGACACTATCGTGATGCCACTATCAATCTAGTAGACCACAAAATATGGAGATCCACCAAAATTAATTCTCACTAAACATATTTTTACAAATTGGTATATAAGGGTTTGCCAAAAATTTCATTTATTTATTTTTAAAAATTAAACATATTATTCAATAATCAAGTTGGGTAGGAGGTTTAAATCCTCTCACCACCCATATGTAGGAAAGCACAATCCAAGGGGACACCACCCTACCACAACCTAATTCATGGATAGGGGGCATTACCTTGTGGTATTATACTTTGTTTGAGGGGCCTACCACTTTGTCACAATAGGTTTATGGTAGGGGCCAAGCACCCTAGTGACTCCCAAAGAACTCCTTTAAAAATAAATCTATTTTTATCTTTTCTTTTTCAACGTATTTTAATCACCAAATGATAGTGGTAAATTATGTAGGTGTATAAATGACATGAAAATAAATAATGTTTATGGTGGTCATATAGATCTATACAAGTGCACAAACTAGTACAATGGTGCCCAATCAACTCAAAAAAACCTCAAGAAAAATTAATTTCTATGACCCTAAATGTTTTATCTATCCTAGAGATGTAAGAACAACTATAATGCAATGAGAGAAAAACACAAAAGGACACCTCAATATTAGCCTAAGAAATTGATAACACAAAGAAAGAAGATAAAATAGATATTGTAAATAGTTGTACCATCTTTGCTGCTGAAATTTCTTGGTTGGCCCTTGTGATTGTAAGTTTGTATGCTCTTTTGATGGCTATGGAAGATGAACAAATAGCTAGAATGACTTAACTAAGTGAGAGGAAATTCTTGTGAATTAATTGCTCAAAATGATAGCATGTGGGTGTAAAAAAGATTGAGTTCCTAAATGCCTTAGAAGAGGGGGTATTTATAAAGAAAATTGAATTCTCTAGAGAATTCAATGGTTGAGATTGAGCCACCAAGGTCAAGATGTACAGGGCTATGGTGAGTTGAGGACTCACAAGCCCTCACATCTTGAAATGTGGAATGTGAGATGACCTAGGATAAGATGATGTGGAAGTGAGGTGGAAGGGAGGTACATGATTTGGAGGAAGGACAAGTACTTTGATGTGACGTTTCAATGATCACATGGGGAAGGGGAAAGCTTTGGGAGAATAAAAGTGAATTTTAAATTCACAATGATTGGAAGAATCTAGTGGATAAGACAAAGTTCCCAAAAGTGGAAATTTTCCACATGTGAGTGATGTGACAAGTCAAATGTTCTAGAAGACTTGCATGGAAAAGAGGAAAACCTTGGAAGGATAAATTTGAATTTAAAATTCACATGGAAAAGAGAGGAATATTGGGTTCTTGGTGAATAAAAAGGAATTAAAATTTCCTTGGGGGATGGGGAGAGTTGACCAAGGTACTGATTAGGCTTAACTAATCAGTAATCAAAGGATAATTAGGGGTTAATGAGGATTAAAAGCCAACTTGCAAAAGTTGGTGGATGTGACACATCTTAATGAAGGATTAGGCATGTGCACATCCCTAATAAAGAGAATAGGAGATGGATTAGGATTAGATGAAAATGACATGTGAGGGATTAAATAAATGTATTATTTATAATTTAATTCATTTGATGAAAGGAGGATTAAAGAGATACGGTATTTAATTATTTAACTAAATACCTTAGGGGTTTAAATGAACTTAAGGATATTAATTAAATAATAACAATATTACTTAATTAATGCGAATGAGAGAATATTTAAACGAAGAGATAAATTTGGACAAATATAAGTGTCCAAATTTAGGTGTCTACAATTCCAAACTATATCATGCCTTATATGGATTTATATTATTTTGTCCTTTTGAGAACATCTATGAGGTCCATTTTTCTTTAAAATGTAATTTTATAAAATTTCATGGAAAAAAGCCTCAAAAAATGAAGAGTTTTTTTATTTAATGCTCTAATACCACATGTGTTGAAGAAATAGAAAAACTCATAGGAGTAGGAATCTAACCAACGTGAACAAATTCCTTTGACATGAGAGAGGGAATTGAAATAATTCCTATATTTCTAGAAAATTATGAATATAAAATTTAGAATGATTACAAACTAATAAGACAACCTTGCTATATTGGAAATAACAAAAATTTAAATGAAACCCTAGGATGTAAAATAAGATCATGAAAGGTGTCTTAATCTTATTGTATGAGAAACAAAAAGTAAATGACCTGATTAACCTTATGTAATTAGGTGTGAATAGTTCCTAAAGTGAAACTAGTTAGGTAATATACCACGTTCAACCCAATAGCATCTTTAGTTAGAATTTTAAAATATATATTGATCATTTTACCTCCCATGAGCAAACTAATAATGTACATTTGTATATGAGCGGTCATGATGGTCATACACACATGTTTCATAATGAGGTGTATGAGTATAATAATGATACATATGAGATTGATTATATGATCCATTGTGATAGTAATGCACAATAAAATTATTTTATTAACTTATTTGCCACTATAGATGTTTTTCTTCTTTACCATTGATTTCAATTTTGGATGGTGAGATTTCACATAATAATTATTATGTCCCATTACATATTAGAAGATATATTTATGATGAATTATTTAATCGATTAATTTGATACTTGTGTCAAATAATTATTGTTTCATCATCCTATTTAATAGTATGCTTATACATATTCAAGTGTATCTTAGCACATGATCAATGGTTTATTGATTGAAACTATGGGTTGTATTATCTTACCTTTAGAGTTTAGCCCAAAAGATATATATTTTCCATCACATTATTCCTACTTTTGATGGATTTCATATTTTTCTTACTAGACCATAAATAAAATAATGTAAAGCAATATCTTTGATGTTGATTCAATTTTTTAAGTATATTTATGAAGGATATTTGATTAAGAATTATTGGCATTCATATAATCATTTATATAAACTAAGTCATTTTACTTTAGATACTTTTACATGGATTCATGATTATATAAACTGAATTTTATTTTAGATACTTTTACATGGATTCTAAAGAAATTTTATAAGGTAAGAAAAATTTACATATGGAAACACATCCAAACAATATTGGATTAAAAATACAAATAAACTATTCCACCTCTCTATCAAAAATTGTTCAAAGATTCTACTATGCACATTGATGATATTTTGGTTCTATACAGTGAACAAATGATTATAGTGCATGACTAAAATGAGTGTGACTTGTTGAGGGAGGATCCTCTCCTCCTCACCTTATTGGTTGATACTTCAAGTCTAAGCATTTATTGATAATTTTTCAATTTTCATTTTTATTTTGTATCATGTATTTTTTCTATGGGTTTGGGATGATGAAAATTATGGAGTTCTCAATAACCTCTATTATCATGTTGATTAAATATATATTTATTTATTTGATCTTTTTTTTAATATTTTTTTTTTTTGTGTTCCTTCTTTATATCTATCATCTCATGGTTGTTTAGCTCAATCTTTTGTTTAAACCTTGACTGTTATTTTTCTTCTTCTTTTATTTTCATTTCACCTTTTATATTATGCTTCATACTTTTCATATATTATGTTTCTCCACTTAGGAGAATTCCTTTTTATGGCCATTGCTTCCTTTTACTCTCCTAGTGATGTACTTTGATTATTATCATTATGTTTTATACATGACATGCTTACACTTTGACATATTTATACCTTCATACTTTTATATTATGATAGTTTGTACATTTTAACTTTATTCTTTCATAGTTTGCTTTTATCACGTTTACATATTTTTGTATTCTTATTATGTAGATATATCACATCCTCTTATGGTTATTCCACTTGCTACATGCTCTAATATACATGTTATATTATTGACTATCATGATTACATATAACATTGATTTATGTTTATATGGTTCTTATATAGTATTTATCACTTGATTAGGGTCTTAGTTTGGAGGTAATTTTGGAGCCATCATGCTTTCCCATCCATATTCTTTCATGCTTATATGGTTTCTAAAAATTTCCAAACTTTCAATTCCTTTTGACAATTCTAGATATTTGAAGGTGGGGTAAACCAATTGCCATATTACAAGACTTACTAAATTAATTTTGTATTTTTATTTTTATTTTTTTATATTGTGGATGCTTGAACTCATGACCTTTTAGATACCTACAACAACAGCCTTGCCATTACACTGAGCACCGACCGACAATTACTTTTGTATTGTATAAATAGATTATTTCAATTCTATGATTAAAAAAAAAAAAAAACTTTAATTTTATCCTACAATATCAAACTAGATCTATTTCACACCATGACTTTACCTTCAATCAAAAAAATAATTATTTATTTATTAAAACATTATAAAACCATATCTAATACCAAAACATATTTTAAATTATAAAATAATAATACCATCCAACCATATCTAAAACTATATAACCCTAAGCCAGATGTCTCTCTATAATTCTAAATTAGTGATTGGATTTAGCTGTCCCTTTTAATATAATTGAGTTATATGGCAGAACCAAAGCCTTTAAGAGCAACCAGACAAAAACAAACGATACCAAATGCTCAAATAAAACAGAATCTATGAATTATATAAGAAAGGAGAAGGTAATCCTTTCGTCTATAGCACCAAAATGGGATCTTCTGCATGGAAAGACTATTATTATTATAATGTTGAATGAGCAGGTGGCCCAAACAGCCATCAGACATTACGTATATATTCAGGAACCTTAGCATAATGAACACAGTTTTTTTTTGTTAGAAAGTGGAAAAAAAAATTGTGTCCTGTGGCTTTTACCATTTTTTAACTTTTTCATGGATCTGTTATTAGAGAGCCTAGGACCTCGCAAAGGTGGTTATGTGGGCTTTTCCTTTCAACCTAGGGATTTTCATATAGATTTTTAAATATAAGTTATTAAAATAGTTTGATGGTAAAGAAGATGGATTGTGGTTAATATATTGATTATTTATTTAGAAGATCTGATTTTTTGGGTAGACAATTGATTCTAACATGTTCTACCAAGTCAAAATATGTAGATACCATAAAATTATTAGAAACTTTTAGTATTTGTTAGTGTAGAATATTCTGTCTAAAATATTCTTTTAGATAAATTTGCTAGTTGTTAGATTATTAGGATAATGATTGCTTAGTTGTGCAATCTTGCATAGAGTTGCATGTCTATTTTCTAGTTGACAGTTGTCATTCTAGATGGATCTTCTCATGCTTTATATATTGTATGTCTCATTCCTAAGCTATTATTATGAATGCAATCATTTATAGTTTATCTTTCATTTCAATTTTTGCAATTGTATAATTTGCAACTCAACCAATATTCCTAAATTCTCATAGCATTGAATGTGGATTAATTATAATAGTTCTACAAATTTGTCCTACCTATAAAAACTTATAAATTCAAGAAAGTTTGGATTCATCTTTTGAGTTTATTTTCTTGTATATGTGCTTAATTATTAGATTATGCTCATGCATCTTTTGTGCTTTTTGTAAAGAAGTGATGAATGAAGATGAAAGAGAGATTTGCAAATTGTGTGAGATGCTTATGCAATAACTTTCAAAAGGATTAGGATTATGAGATGAAAATACACTTGAATATGCAATAAGAGGAGAGAGAAAGGAAGTACATGCAGATATAAACTACTATCCACCATCTCCTTACTAGGCCTTGCTCCTCATTCTGATGACAATACCCTTACAATTCTCCTTCATAACCAAGTTCATGGCTTATACATATGCAAAGATGATATATGGGTTAATGTACAATATTTTCCAAGTTCTCTAGTTATCAATATTGGCGAGATTAATTGGAGGTAACCACATTTTTTTTAACTTTATGTTTTGCAGCTATTTCTTCGAACCCTTTATTGAAAAAATCAAACATTTTTGTGGTTAAACAATCAATAGTAATTTTGCATCCCACCCATACCAAAAAATAGTTGATAGTTGTACTATTTTTACTAACCCAAATTTAATTTTAACGATTAAAATATTTATTATTTAAGAATAAATGTAACGATCAACTCTACCAACAAAAGTAGTGTATAATCTCCTAATTTTTAAAATTAATAAATACAAATTTGATTATTGACTCATTTAATGTTTAAGAATTGTCCTTACAACCAATTTTATTTAACTTGATTACAACTTCATTAAAGTGATTTTAAATCTTATATTAACTTATTCTTAAGATCTTAATTTTTTTTTAAGTTATGTTTAATGAGGTTCTTTACTTACACATTATCCAAGGATCACACTTACTAATCTTCTATAAAAATTAAAATGTATATATATTGCAATACATTTTTTTTTGTGTTTATGTGGGAACAAATTGAGAGTTGATCACTATGTGCCAAATATAAATATTAGATTACTTTATTAAAAAGTTAGATAATAACTTCAAATAGTTGACAACTTAAATCAAGGCCCCAAACTCCAAATTAATATTTTTCTAGTTATTTTTTAGATCATATTGTATTGTAAATACTAAACAATGGAAAATACAATAGCATTGAGCACATGGGTTGGGTTTAGGACTAGAAAAGGATGTCATGGGTAATGTTTTGTACTCCACCACTTATATGATGATCTCACCTTTGAAAAAATCGATAGATGATGACAATATTTTATTATATATAAAGAATTGTGTTTACAAGGTTGTAATATCCCTCAAGAAAAATCAAACTCAAAACCAAAACTTCTTATTCCAACCAAAAACTTATAATAGAGCAAATCGAGTATAATGAAATATTCATCAATTTACTCCAAAATGAAGCAATATAATGTGCAACTGAAATGGAATGACTTGCTTTAGATTTTATCATGATTTTTGCATCATATTGTTGTTAAATACAATAGGGAACAAAAATATACATTTGTTGCCAATTTACATAAAAGGAAACTCAATTCTGGAACTAAAACAAACTAGAATCCAATGCAAATTCCATACAAATTGTCCAAACTTCTCACAAATGTTATGGATAGAAAAATGCATTAAAAAATACTCTAAAAATCATTAACAAATACTGCTAACAACAACAACACAAACTAAAACCTAAAAAACCTAAACTATGCACTCCAAACTAGATAAACTCTTGCAATCTACTTGACAAAAGAACACAATAACGGAAGCTTTAAGCACCAATGCAATTCTTGTATGAAATTTCTATTGGAGACCCTTGGAACCACTATCTTTGAGCCTCAATCCCCTTGGTTTATTAGCCCTGGAGATTCATCCTTCATTAATTTACTAGCCTCTAAAAATAGCCACAACCTGTGAGAGAACAATGTGTAGAATGAATGAAACGTCAAATGCAAAATAATTAATATTCAAAACCAATTCTAGAACCAACATGGGCACCCAAATCCCAACACCCAAGAGAAGGTATCTTTCACGCCAAGATTGTAACTCTTGATGCCAAGAATAAAATTACCATTAAAAAACTCCAATCTAGTATGTGAAAATTCAACCATCAACTTGCACCACAAACAAGCCAATTCACAAGTCTCTTGCTTTTCCCAAAAACCCACACCCACCTTGGACCCCAAAAAAAAATCATGAATATTTATTAATTTGTCACCAAGAGTAATAAAATTAATTCATTTTGAAAAAACAACATTCCCGGCTCATCCGCAAGTCCTAACTTACTATTTTTGGAAATCAGACTTGCTAAAAATAGTAAGTGCTAAATTTATATTTTTTTTATAGAAAGGGGACATGAAAAGTCCTCCCTCCCAATGATTTCTTGTCCTCAATCAATGAAGATTTGGATGGTTGAGAACTGCTGACCCTTCCCATGTTGCTTCTTCAATTGGAAAATCTTTCCACTTGATTAAGTGTTTGGTGATACTTATGCTTCTTATTTTCTTCTCTCTTGTTTCCAAATATTTTTTAGGTATCAAAAGCATCTTCCCCTCATCATCTAATGGTGGAAACTTAGGAGAAGTCACAACTTGTTGTCCCACCACTTTCTTGAGACACGAAACATGATAAACACTTTGTATTTTACAACCTAGTGGCAATTCTAGCTCATAGGCTACTTCCCCTACCTTCCTAGTGAATTTGTAAGGTCCATAGAGTTTTGGCTTGAGCTCTTTTGCTCTATTTTTCTCTAGGGAACTTTTCTTATATGGATACAACCTTACAAAAACCAAATCACCAACCTCAAAAGACTCTTCATTCTCTTCTTGTTTGCATACAACTTTTGTTGATTTTGAGCATGGTGCAAATTGTCTTTGAGAGATCTCAGAATATCTTGACTTTGTTGGAAAAAGTCACTTGTTGTGGGGACTCTACTATCTGAAAAAAAAAATCAACAAAAGAGAGAGCGTCATAACCATAGAGAGCCTAAAAAGGAGGAATTCCAATGGACATGTGATGGGAGTTGTTATAGCAATACTCCCCTAAATGCAACCATTTCACCCAAGCACCTTGCTGATTTAAAGCATAATTCCTCAAATATCCTTCTACCCACTTATTAAAAAAAATTATTTGCCCATCCATTTGGGGATGATAGCTTGTGTTGGTTGTGGGCTCTATGTTTATCAAATGAAACAACTCCTAAAAAGAGCTAAAAATCCTAATGTCCCTATCACTAACAATGCTCCTTGGAAATGGTAGGTTGGTTTTTGTGGTGGCACTCCCTTTGGGAACTCAGAAAAACCACTTTGCAAGAGCTATTGCCACCTATCATGGGTTAAAATTGGCCAAGGATAAGGGTGTGACTAAAGTTTGGTTGGAGGGGGACTCTATGAACATTATTAATTGCTTGAGAAGGGTTAACTCTCCCTCCTGGTCAATTGAACATTTCATTGAAGACTCTATTGCAATACTAAATTATTTATAAGAGTTTTATACTTCCCATGTGTATCGTGAGGCTAACGGTGTTGTTGATTTCTTGGAAAATTTGGGGGTTTCATCAACTAGGTCTTGGAACTCTAATGAACACGTTTCCATTGATCTCCTATCAATGCTTAATAATGAGAAAATTTCACATGCATCTTATGAAGGGGTTCAGATTAGGATTTAATTTCCTAGGTGTTTGGCCTCATAATTGCTTTCTTGTGTTGATTAGACTTATGTGGGGCTTAATCTATCTTGATAAACATGGTTGTGAGAGCCATGATCTCCCAAGGCATTTGGCTTTAATGAATACTTGTACCTAGAATGTCAGTGTAGCATGCTTTTTGGGTGCTATTATCCTCCTTGTGTTCTCTTTTCCTCATTTTTGTAGGCTAACCTTCAAGAATTCTCTATTCTTGTCTATGCATTTGATTATAGGGGGTGATAGGTGTAGAATAGAGCCAGTGTTGTGTGAAGATGCCAAGGCCAATGGTAGGATCTAGGAGATTCTTGAAAAAGGTGGGGTCACCTCTTTTATGGAAAAACCTCATAGTTATGATTCTTAGATTTCCTAAGATTTTTTGAATGCCTGGTATAATTGTGTTTTGAGAATTTTTGGGATTGATGTTAGTGTTACTAAGGACTTCATTGCTGAAGTTATGAGCCTCTCAATGCAAGGTAAGAAGTTCTACAAGTAAAAGCCAATGTCTTTGTCTGCAAGGATAAATTTCTTGTGGCATAATGTGAAGGTTAAAATAAAGTGGTTGGGGTGTGGTGGCTATGATAGGACTTCCATTAAACCCATCTGGGGTTCCGAGATGACGATGGCTATTATGTGCTACTACACTTTGGATGGTATATTCTCTACCATCTATGGGTATCACTTTCTGTTACTGAACCATTTCCATCATGGTAATTTTCTTTCCTTACCATTCTATCTTCTCTTGTATTTAAAGAATAGTATTCTAGAATTTTAAGAAGAATTCTAGTAACCCTTTTTTACATGAAGGGTTGATGCTCTTAATTTTTGAACATATTAAGACTAGATATGTTATTGAAACCCCTATTCTTAGTAGAGCTCGAAATTCCAAGGAAGTTATTTTGGACTATAACATGGGTGATGATTCTGATGAAGTGGAGGACGTTGATGGTGAGTCGAAAAAAATGGAGGGCTTACCTGCTTGATCTAATGACTATCAAACAAAATTAGAGTTGGATAAACTCCCCTCGGTTGTGACTAAGAGTAAAAGTTCTTCAAAGGTTTGGAAATTTGGTTGGGTTTCTAAGATGGAGTCTATGCCCTCCCCTTGGGGTGTGAAACATAAAATATTTGGGGGGGGTAGAGGAGGGAAATAAGGGTGGTAATGTGTCTGGTGGGAGGAAATTGTCAAGATTTTCATATGCTAGAGTGAGGGATGTTGTTAATCAAGGTGGTGAGGATCCTTAAGGGTGGTAATGTGTCTGGTGGGAGGAAATTGTCAAGATTTGCATATGCTAGAGTGAGGGATGTTGTTAATCAAGGTGGTGAGGATCATTTTCTAGAAGTTACAGAGGGGGTGAAGGAAAGTAGTGTGATGAAGAAGGCCCCTGAAGTGGAGAAGGTTTAAGGTTCTGAAATTTTTTTTGATCTATATGTGTCCCTTGCTATCTCGATCTTCGTAGGCAAAGGAAAAGAGTTGTTGGTCCCCCCAAATGGAATTCATTGTGAGGAGCATCCTATGAGCTCTCACTAGGGGATGGATTTGAATTGGGAGTCACTGGATCTTAGTTAGGTTTCTAGCTTGGTGAAGGAGCATTCATAAGTCTTCTTTAATTTGTTTATGTGGCTCCTTTGTGAAGTGAAGTATCTGCATGATAAGTGTGACACGATTGCAAGGTGTAACATTTCTACTTTAAGAAGCACTAAGGAGATGAATTTGGTCTTTATTATGGTTAAGACTATGAATATCACACTCAACCAGATGGTGAAATATTTTATCAAATTAGAAAAGGAACATGACCCCATAATTACTACCCTTGAGAAGAATTTTTTGAAATTTTGTCAGGATCTCTCTACTCTGGTTAATCTCAGCAAGGATTCTCTTGTGACTATTGCGGAGGGTCTGGTACTTTTAAATGAGAAGGCTAAGGACTATATTGGTAAACCCATTCTTCCTAAATAGGGTGTTCATGTTGTGGGAGAGGATAATGAAACGGGGAAACAAGTAAAAGATCCTGGAGTTGGGCCGAGTGTGCCAACTTGTAGCAAAACCAAAAAAGGTATTGAGATCTTGATGCAGGATTTGAAAGAGGCCATGGTGATGCATGACAAGGTCATCACCAAATATTTGGAGGCTGCAAGGATTTTAAACTACCTTCTCTAGCTATTTCTCTGCTCTTTTTGTGTCTACTACTTTTTTGATGTTGGTTTGATGGTCGACTGATTTTGGTTTAATCAACTTTTTGTCTTTTGGGGCAGCTTCCTTATGTCTATTCTCTTGAGCTGCCTTTTGTTTTATACAGGGTTTCAGGAACCCTTCAAAACCTATTTTTTGATAATAAAAAATAATGTTCCTTGGCAATCCATGTAATCTAAAAAACTCTCTAAAGAAATTCAACTAATTCAGATGCTTTAAATTCAGATGTGTAGGAAAGAAATGTGCATATTTTTTCAATCTATCAAACACAAAAAATATGAAATAATTACCTTGTGCCTTAGGTAAACCAATAATGAATTCCATGGATATTCTTTCCAACTTGTGCTTAAGAATTGGAAGTGGCTATAGTAAACCAACTAGAAAAATCTACTTGCCTTTGTTTTGCTAAAAAACCATGCATTCCTTGATGTTTTTGAGTATATCCACTTTCATTCCCTTCCAATAAAACCTCTCCTATATTTATCTATATGTCTTATAATACCCTTGGGGTCCAGCCAAAGGGGTATCATGAAAAGCTCTCAATAACTTCTTAATATTTTACCCCGATACCAAGTATATCCCTTTCTTGTAATAGATTAATCCATCAAAAATGGTGTACTTGTTATCTTTCTCTTTCTCATCCAAGATGTTAAATGTAAATGAATCCTTAGCATATTCTAAAATTATGGAGATTTTCCAATCAACTTTGATAGTAGAAATAGAACACAAAGATGGCTTCCTAGAAAGAGCATCATCAACTATATTTTTCCTTCCCTTAACATATTCAATCTCAAAGTCATAAGATTACAATTTACTCACCCATTTTTTTTATGGTCATTTAAATCCTTCTAATTCAAAATTAATTTTAGACTATCGTGATCAGCCTTAACCATAAATTTCCCACAAACAAGATATTTCCTAAACTTGCCTAGTGCATGCATAATTGCCAACATTTCTTTGTCATAAATAGAGTACCATTTTTTCAATTTTCTTAGTTTCCTACTATCAAAATCTATTGGATGTCCCTTTTGAGTTAAGACAACCGTAATACCTTCTCCAGATGCATTACACTCAACAAAAAATGGAAGATAAAAATATGGAATTGCAAGCACTAGGCATGAACTTATTACCTTTTTGAGCTTATGAAACGTTCTTTGAGCTTCCTTATTCCAAAAAAAATATCCCTTCTTAGTCAAACGATTCAAAGGAGTAGAAAGATAAGAGAAACCTTTCACAAATCTTCTATAATAAATACACAACATGAAGAACCCTCTCAGCTAAGTAAGATTGGTGGGTGGGGGGAAATCTAGGATAACATGAATCTTTTGTTGGTCAACTTGCACTCCTTGTAAACTTATGATATTTCCTAAGTAGAAAATTTTTGTTATCCCAAACTCGTATTTTGATAACCTGGCATAGAAGGATTGTTGCTCTAAAATACCCAAAAATGTATCTAAATGCTCTTTCCATGTTTTACTATGAATTAGAATATCATCAAATAATACTAAGACAATTTTTTGAACTTCATATTTAAAACCTTATTCATGCAAGATTGAAAAGTTGTTGGTGCATTTGTGAGGCCAAATCACATGAAAAGAAATTCAAAATATCCATAGTGACATCGAAAATCCATCTTCTCAACATCCTCCTTCCTCATGTGGATTTGGTGATAACCTGACCTTAGATCAATCTTTGAAAATTATATTGCTCCATGCAACTCATCAATAAGTTCATCTATCCCTAGAATTGGGTATCTATTCTTAATATTTTCTCATTTAAGGCTATGTAATCTATGCATATTCTCATTGTGTCATCCTTCTTTTATACCAAAACCACAAAGGAGGCAAACGAACTTGGCCTTATGAGACCCATGTCAAGAAACTCCTTGATGGTTTTTCTTACCTCTTCCTTGTAACCTCTCGGGTGATGATAAAGGGTAGTGAATATAGGTTTGGCACCTTGTTCTAACTCAATAACATGCTTGAATCCCCTATCAAGTGGTAGCCCCAAAGTAAAATCATTGAATGCTATACTATGCTTATCAAGAATTGATTGAATTTCAAAATGATTTTACCTTGTTTCTTGGAAGAGCTTGTGGTGTTGATCAAGATTGTTTCTTCCCATGCTACTTGTCCCCTCTAAAAATTTCTCTCCATTCTCTTAATAGAGACTACTCTAGGAGATCCATTTAAAGGCCTCTTAACAAGATTTCTTTTCTATCAACATGAAACTTGAACTCCATTGTTTGGTGGTTTGTATAGTACCCTCCAATAGAGTGCGGCCATTGGACGCCCAATACAACATTATTTTCTCCTATTCCCACCACATAGAAATCATCACATAGCTCATAGTCACTCAAATTCATTTTGTGTTGCCAAAGTACATGAGTGCAAGGTATGGTAAATTGACATTGAAGCCTTTGAAACCTTTTGTCTTCAACCATCTTTTGGATACATAACCCTCATCTATAAATTTTTGGGTTACACCATTATCAATGAGGATGGTTGTCCTTTAACCAACTATAACTCCTTGTACATTGAAAGGATGGTATCTAGGTGCTCAAGATAGGGATTTTATGATGACTCCCTTACTAGCTTCTCCAACTTCCTCTGACTCTACTTGGACTCTTTGGTATCATGGAAGTATTCATTATCATTTGTATATGAATCTGAAACCACCTCAATATTCTTTATAAGTAAAATAAAAATTTACCTTCAAAGTTTAGATTTTTTCACTTCATTCACTTTCTTACCAGTTACAGTGTTTGGTACATTCTTTGGTGGAGGAGCTAAAGGATTATTTTTCTAAAAATTCCCTTTATGTTTCCATAGATTTGGTGGCTTAGAATAATAACAACTTTCTTTTTTGGGCATGGAAACTTCAAGCTGTAAACTCCTCTTGATTTCCTCTTGTAAGGTAGTAGGTGAGAATACCTTAACTAGACCCTTAACAGGTTCTTCGAGGTATATGATCCTCTTTTCTAATATATTAGGCACCATAACAAAAATATTTTGAAAATTATCAACATACTCATTAATAAAATGTGTTTCTGTTAAACTAGGAAATTCTTTAAAATACTCCTCTTCATCTTTGAATTCAAATCTATCAATCAACCTTTCAATGAATTCCTCAAAATAATTTAGTTGACTGTGGTCTTGAGTGGTCATACCATGGTACCACCAATCATAAGTAGCTCCTTCAAGATTCAAGGTTGCATATTGTATGACACCTTTATCCTTCATGGGACTAAGTGTGAAATAGGTCTACAATTTTTGTAACCAAGCTCTCACTGAAATCTTGTTTCTTCCGTCAAAAGTTGGAGCTGAAATTTTATTTATTTTAGTCTTGATTTTCTTTCCACTAGTATCTTGATGATGTATTTAACCCCTTACATCCAACATTCTTTTTATTTGAGTGACATAATCATTGTATGGAACCGAGTTCTTGAATCCTTCATCTTGAATATCATAGGATACTCTAACTGTAACCAACTCTCTTGCCATTTCCTCCATGGGATTGGAAGGGGGATTAGATGTATTAGGATCAACTTCAAGTAGGAAAATTTATTTAGAGGTTTTTAAAAAAAATTTTGAACCTCAAAACTACTCCCTCTCTCCTTAGGAGACATCAAATTTTGAAGTTTCTTTACCATTAATCTCATCACCTCTCTTGTCTCTGCAAGACTATCAACCATTTGTTTCTAGCTCCTTTGTATGTCTTGAAGTAATTTCTTGTGTAACTCATTAGCATCATCCATCTCTTTTCTCTTATTATTATCAACTTCAATCTTTTACATAGGAGGTTTATCAATAAGCCCTATATTTTTCTCCCACTAAAAATACCTCTTTTACCTTTCACTTGGCTGTATAAAAATTTTCAAAACCTCAAACTAGAAATATCATGGCTTTGATACCACTATAATATCCCTCAAGAGAAATCAAACTAGAAAATTCTTATTCCAACCAAAAACTTATAATAGAGCAAATCAAGTATAGTGAAATATTCATCAGTTTTCTCCAAATTGAAGTAATATAATGTGCAACTGAAATGGAATGACTTACTTTAGATTTTATCATGATTTTTGAATCATATTGATATTTTTGATAATATAAGTAATATTTATAGGGTGTTATACCCTTTACACAAAATTCCACAAGGGAAGAAGATCATCAATTCATAATAAACAAAAAACTACAAAAACAACAAACTAACAATTCAATAGACATAAACTGCAAACACAACACAATAACAACAGAGACCAAAAAAACCCCTAAGAAAAGTAGACATAACCCCCAAACCACTACTTAGAAATTTTTTCCCATTCCTTGATGAGGAATTTGAAAACATCCTTCTTTTCCTAGTTGGAGTTGGGATCGATGTCTAGCTCATTTTTCTTGATTTCCTCCTACAGTACGAACACAAGAGTAATGACGGAGTGATGAATCACAATGATAGTGAAGTGATATAGGTGATTCATTTACCTCTACAAAGTGTTGAAACGGGATGGAAGAGCCTTGTAATCCTCATTAGTGCCATGTCTAGGCAATGCTAGCCTCCTCCTTCCCCAGATGATGATTGAAGGAGTCTAGGATGGAGTCCTCCAAAATCATCCTATTAAGCTTCAGGAAGTGGCTCAGGCCTTCAACATAGTCCTCTACATCCTCAATAGTGTTATGCTTGTTGTCCTCCTACTTTTTATCCTATTCATAATTGCTCAAAGTTTCATCAATCATTACCTAAAGATTCTATTTAGCCAATCTATTAGATCTCCTCACACTTGTCGTTTCTACACCAGCATCTAGACCAATTCTAGTTATGGTATTCTCCTCACTAGAGACTTTTATATCAACATCCCCATCCTCATTCTGTGAAATAGATTCTTCAACATAAAAGGAGAAAAAAAAATTCTTCCCATCAAGGTTAGGCTTTCCCACATGTTTGTTAGCCCTCTTGATAAGGGTGTTCTTCAACTCACACAAATTAGCCATGAAATTTCTCTGAGTCTGCACAGGGTTACTTTTTTTCTTTTTACCTAGTTGTTTTGGGTTAGTGTCAAGGGTAGGTAGGTTGGTAGGGAGGTTAAGTTTACACTTGGACCCATAAGTAGCAATGGAGGGTTTTATGGCATTTTCATTGGGGGCTTAGGCTCATCACTAACCAGGGTTGCACGAATTGGCTTTGAGGGACACAATTCCAAGTGAAAGTGATAAATTCTCATGATTAACCCTTGGTGCAAAGGAAAAGGTAGTTTATCTCGGTTTCTAGAGGTGAGCTCAACAGTTTCCTTCACTGAAGCTTCCAGGGATAAAAGAAGGAAAAATAGAAAGCTTATGAGAAGATGCTTCCTAAAGTGGTTGAGAAGGGGCAAATGATAGTAATAGTAACACTTAAATCTACCTTCAAGAGTTACATATTTCATGAGCACAAGACAAACCTAGTCCCATGGTTGTGAGAGTTTTCTCCTGTCATATCCCACGTGAAGCTTGATGGGTTGCTCATTTTCTTTAAAGATTTGTTGCATGCTATCAGTATCCTAGACCTTGGTATGCTTATTTAGATTTTTCCCACTACAAGATATCATGATGGCCTTTGCAATCACCTCCTCATTGACTTCAAAGGAGATGCCTCCCAATTTCACCTAGCGATCATACCAACTATTAGAAAATTGGGTAGAAATGTTTTCATCGTAGCCTTTAAGGCTTTCCATGAGAGGGGCCAACCCACCCTCAACACATATATGCCAAACCAAGGCATCACGATGAAATTCCTCGCATGAACCCAGCTCAGTTCTAACCCTATCACCACCCATTATTTTTAGCAAAGTAATACTCAAATGGAAATAGAAAATGAAGGTTTTAAAAATACTCAGAAAGGATAAGCAAGATGATAACCCTTCCCAAGAAAAACAAGTAGGAAATGACCTTTGTATAGCTCTGGGTTAAGATGATGATATATTCCCATGGACAATCAGTCTTTTCCAAAGGCCCAAAGTTGGCGGAAAAAGATTGGAGGAAGATAGAGGACATCATGACTAGAGATTTAGTATTTATTGACCTGTAAGTCATAATTATGGTGCAATAATAAATCTTTAGTTTTAAAGAATGAGAAATCAAATCACCCTTCCACCAACTCATATTCATAAAATTATCATCAATGTAAGGATGAGAATCCTCATGCAAGCCAAAAAACCATATTTCTTTTTTTCACGAGTGGTTACAAGCCTTCTGAGCAACAAGTACGGGTTAAACCACGCCACAAGGGTCCACATGTTCATATCTAACTTATCAAATCTATTCCACCTCATCTTACCAAACATAATGGTAAGATTAAACATTGTAAATCCAAAGATAAGAAATTGGCAAATAAATGACTACATGACTAAAAATTTTAGTCACAACAACTAAAAATGACTAAATTCTACTAATTTTTTGCAACTCAACTATAAATGAGTAAATAAATGACTAATTTGGTCATTGAATAAAAAAATATTTAGTCATGGAAATAAAAATAACTAAACAGTTTGTCATGCAAATACAAATTCACTTTTGAAAATCATATTGTTAAAATTTTAAGCACTAAAAGCAAGCACATTTTTGTTTGAAAGGGAAAATCAAAAGATATTCAAAAATAGAAAATGTCCAAAACTTAGGTGCCAAAGTGGGAAATGGTTTCAGTTTTTTCTTCATTACACCTATGTGATAAGGAGGTTTAGGGTTTTGGATAAACTTTCATCATGCCTGGCATGGAATCAACAACTTTCATTTCAGATGAAGATATGTGTTTGAAGGAGTCTTCCAAGGAAGCAACAACAAAGGGGAAAGTAGATACTAAAAGCTAGAGGCATGTTGCAAATTTTTAAAAGGCACGTTGCAAGGTTTTGGAGAAACTTTCATCATGCCTAGTGTGGAATAAACAACTTTCATTTCAGATGGAGATACATGGTGTAGTTTAAAAGAGAGAGAGTATGGTGTGATGCATAGAGATAGACTTGCATTACTACTTCATAAATATCAGGTATGCATGGTGTTACCCAAGTTTTAACCATTGTTGATCTTTTGGAAGGGTTTGCATGAGTTTGGGTTTTCTAAGTTTTGTAAAAAATTCTCTAGAATTAGTAAAACTAATTCCAGAGACATGATTTTTTGTGATTTTTTATTGTGGATGTAGGATCGTTTCCTTGCTCCTCTAAACACTCACTCTCCTGCAATCAACACTATTTTCGAAGGTCTATAAGGAATTATTTCAATAATCTATGTATCAATTGAATAGAGTTTGTTTTGATTTACAATTGAGCCAAGAGCTTTTTATAAGTGTCAACTCTCAACTTTTATGTTAGCATGGTTTTTGGAAAGAAATTTATCAGTTAAGTCCATTCTATTAAAATATTAGCCCAGTTCATGGATTGGTAGCCTGTGGTGGAGAAGATGGTACTTTGGAATGCTTTGATCTAAGAAAAAAAGTTGTTGGGAGGATTAATATTGTTGTATCACTAGGAGATAATGAGCAGGTATTGGTGATATATTATACTCTAGTAAATATTTTTTGCTATGTCAGAAACTACTGCAAATATATATCTTATCAGCTATTCATTTTATTCATAAACTTATTGATACATTTTAGGAAGTCACGACAATAAAATTTGATCAAATAGAAGGATTGCATGTGGTAGTCAGAATTAGTTCAAGACAGGCAAGTCAAAAATTATAGGGTATCATCCAAGTTTGGTTATTTTTTCATTTAGGGGTATTATATTGATAAGTTTTTATACACACTTTTATCTATAATGGAAAATTCTTAGTCCATTCTTAAATGAATAAGTAATAAGTAAAAGTGAGACAACTTTTGAGATCTGGCATGTAAGGTTTCATATTATTTAGTATTTGTGGTTTAATACTTAACTGTTGGGGCTTTCAACACTACATACACAGTATGATCACTGATTAAATCATATTAATTTGATAGATACAAGATTCAATATGAGCAACATAAGAGATGGATAATAGAAGAGATAATAATTGCACTGATGTGTGTTCCTATGTAATATAGCTATTCTAGAGTAACATCTTTTGACTATGTAAAATCCCATTTTCTGTGAGTGATCTTGATGCACAATTAGTGTAGATATTACATTACCAATTTACAATAGCTAATGTGAACTCATTCACTTTGAAACCTAGTTAATAAACTTGTAGTTTTCTGTTTTAAAAATAGTAATAGGAAATTGTAAAAGATTGTGCTAAAATGAGTTGTTTTAAGTGTTGAAACTGATTAGAGATAGTTGCTTCATGCATTGAACAAAATAAGAGCTGAAATATTACAAGAAACTGAGCACAAACATAAGAGACTAAGGCAATTTTCTTCTCTCGCTATTTTCCTTGGAGAGCTCAATGTGGAGAGAAACTCCAAAAGATTAAGGCAATTTTCCTTCTATGACCACTATTTTGCAAAAATTAGAAGCTTATTACCTTCTTGAGGTCATCAAGGACACCATTCTACAAAATTGAGCTATCCTAAGATTCCTAACATTGGAAATGCTCTGCAAATTGCTTATATACACACTAGTCTATTACACTTAACAAAAAAAAAATGCTTGAAAATGGAAATGCAAAAGCCAAAAAGTAGGCAAGACATTGTTTGAAATTGTTATAGAAAAAATACCAAAACAGACAGGACAGATCTGCTACATTCAGTCGGAACAAACATGGAAATTCCAAAACCACCACTTGTTGCATCTGGTGGTTCTACCACCTCTACATGCTCCTGCCATTCACCTTGTACATCTAGGTACAATTACAAATGGAATTGTAGTTTAGGAATGAATTGTATTTCTATGATAAGTAGATTTTGAATAATAATATCCCTCGGTAGCATGATAAAGACTCATATTATTCACTAGTAAGTGATTTTCCTTGTAGACGCAACTTTCTCTCCTAAGTTGTATGGTTGCAAACCTACATCTAGTGTAGAACATGTTAGTTCAATTTTTGTAAGAGACACAACAAACATATTCTACAAGATCAAAGCAACTAGTGTGAGAAAACCTAAAGCATTGGCTTCTCAACTTTTTATCTATGTTTAGACCTAGACCTAATAGGAGCTCCACAACTTGATTTTTAAGAATACTGTAAGGCATTTTTCCTAGGAATTTACTTAAAAGAAAAGCAATGGAATACACTCTCTCTTGTAAAAATGATTTTCTACTTGGCTCACATTCTTTTTCCATTTTGACTCTAATGTCATATATGTTCTTTATGTTTCCTATTAGATTCTTAGTTGAGGTCTTGAATTTAATATTTCTTCTCTCTTCCAGGTTTTTTGTGTTTTCCTAATGTTCTTTACTTGGGAGGAGTTTCCATCCTTTTTTTATTTCATCCTAAGGAAATTACTATGTGGATTTGTTGATTCTATTTTTTCTTAGAAAGTGCTAGTTGCAAATCTAGGAAAAATATATGGTCTTGACTATTGACATTCTGGGAAGAGACATTGAGCAATTGTTTACAATAGTACTTGGATGTGTTGAAAGATAATTTGTTACAATGGACTCTTCTCAAGGCATGAGATATGGATTCTGAGTATATTCCTTAGATATCATTATAGCTATGGTAGATTGAAGTTTGTATGCATTCCCAAGATAATACTTTTTCAAATTTGAGCCAAGCTCAATGTTGATGTACAATGGGCATGTTTAGATTGTCTTTATTTATTTTCTTTTGGTAGTTCTTTGCATTGTTGAACAATCATTATCAATATTTTGCGGGAGATCATCTATCTACATGTTACCGGGACCTAACAAGTGTGACTTTGATAGACTATCTTTCATATATGAAGGATTCTTGAATTTTCTTATCCTTATACACATCATCTTACTAGGGTTCCATAATTTGGATTTGCCTCTCATCAATGCTTCCTTTGAGGTTGAAGTTGCAACATAGGTATGAACATGTGATGTGTTTTTAAGTCCCCCATATTTTTTGGGAACAACCATTTACTTTCTACACCAAGAACTGGATATGTAACATGGAATTTAATCCAACTAAAGCATTGAAGAAGCAGTTGTACTCCTTCTCCTTTTGAAGAAATCTTCCTTGTTTCTCTCACACATCAGTTACTTTTCTCTTATATCTTGTTGTAGTTAGGCAGAATATGGGGAGTGATTGGACTTTTGGTATCAATTTTTGCATATCGAATTTATATCACATGCTTGAGCCTTCACAATCAATAAAAGAACCGATTATTTCCTTTCTGTTGTACAGTTCCATTGTTTTTTCTTAAAGAATTGTAGGTTTCTCTTATGGATATCAATTCCTTTCATAGCTACACCTTTCTCCTCCTAACCTTTGTGACAGTATTCCATGAATTTGTGTGAATGTAGGCCAGATCCTTGAGGTTGTTTTGTGCTTGATAAGTAGGTCCAAGGCTTCTCCTATTATTGGTGTATCATCTTTTTTGTACTTTCAGTCACTTCTCCCTCCTTTTCCATGATGTGAACCTTGTTTAGATTATTAAGTAGTTATTTTTTAGTAGTGTTTATAGGTAGAATATGGACGTCTTGAAAGAGTAGATCATAAGATAGATTTGGGTTGTCTTTGATACTCATAAATAGTTTGTAAAAATAATAATTTTATCTTGTGTAGGTTGCATTACCACTAGATATATTGGAAGATTGGTTGTGGGATATGGGGTTATCCTTACTTCCTATAAAGTATGTCTCCTTTCTATATAATATTAAAAGGGTTGATGTTTATCCTCTAAATATTGGGTGAATCAACATCATTATTTATATAATATAGCTAACCATGACTCATTTTTATAGCATATATAGCATTTTGAGGTCTAAAAAAGGTTGATTATGTTTGTGTCTGATACTTTCCAATTCATAATTAACTCATTTAACCATACTGTATGAACATTGCTTCCTAGGTTATGAGGGTATTGCATCTATGAGGAACTTATATATTTTCTTGCAGTATGGTGATTGAGGAACAAGGATTAATGGATAAATTGCTTATATGCAATTTAAGATCTATAGTGGGTTCTCCAATTTCAAATTCAAGCTTATAGAAGTAATTGGCACTATTCCATAGGCCTTCTCTTAGTGAACCAACATAAAATGTGGCATGTGTATGTAAATTTTCTAAACCTAGGCTCCATCTCCAACATGTTAGTAGTTGTTTATGGCAGTTGAACATGAGATGCCACAACAGATATTGATCATGTGACTAGCCACGGTATTTAGACTTTAGAATATCCAATCATGATTTGCACATTTTTGTCTCCTATATCATTTATCAAGCACTTTTGACAAATATCGTTGCGTCTTCAACTGGTACTAGTGTGAATATGTTATTTTTTAAGTCACCGGGATAAGGATACGAATACAAATATGGACACGTGTATGGATATGGATAGTGATACAGATAGATAATTTTTTGGAGATTCAAAATATGATAGTGTATGCATATATACTTATGAATTTTCCATATTTTATTTTTATTTCCTTTATTCCAACTTGATACACTAGAAATTCTAAAATGGTAGTTACTGTAAATGCATTTTAGTATTGATGTTCACAATGCATTGAACAGAATGAATAACTATTCAATTGTTTTCCTCTCTATTGTACTATGTTTCTTGTAATGGTCTCCAAGATGATTTTTCCTTCTCACAACTCACACAAAGTGTATCATATTTGGTGATCCTTGTTTTTTTTCATATGGTGTAGCTACAAGTGTTAGGCTACTAGACATACATGAAAATGTGGAAGCATAGACAAGGCAAGTGATGTGTTTCAAAAAAATGCCTCAAATAAATGTGATGTCATAGAAGGAGACCTTCCCTACTCTCCCACAAGCAAAGAATGCCTTGCCGCACCTAGATGCAAGGGTTTTAATCTCCATAAATCAAGGAGTGGAAATTGAAATAGAAAGTGATATCCTTAGTTTGAAAATTGAATTATTAGGGGGTTTGAATGTGTGATTCCTTTGCAAGAAAGAGGGCCACATTAGAAAGAATTTCCCTATCATTAAAAACTATGAAAATTTTAATAGAAGGAAAAATTTTAAGGCTATCCCTAACCTAAAACCATTAACAAAGGAGGAGGCTCCTCGAGGTCCCAAAGATTAGGAGAAATCCCATAATTCACCCCACAGGGACCCCAATATTGAAGAGGACAATTTTGAAGTAATTAATGGAGATATTAATAAGAAGGAACCAATGGTTTCAAAGATTAATGAATTCAATTTTTTGCCCAACAAGGAAAACTCGATTCTTGATAAGGATATAGTGGAAGACCTTGAAGGCAATTCGATGGTTGATTCTAGACTTGATCCCCAAAATCTTCCACAATTGGAAAATGTTGCTATAGGGATGAAGGAAAATAAATTGATTACTCATATTTTCTTTGAGGGCAGGCCTAAGCCCTTGGGCCACAAGTTGAATGATCGAGAATTGGTGGTAGAAAAAATTAAAAAGCAAATTGTTACTAATAAAAAACCAATTAAAAATATGAAAGAAAGAGGGTAACCCCTAATCTGGAGAGAGACTCCCTCATTGAATCTCATAAGGAAATCATCAATGAGAAAGATAAAGAAACTTCTAGCAATAAAAACATGAATAATCTAGCTTCCTTGGGAGAAGACCAACCCCCCCTAGATACATTGCCTTTGGATTTAGGACATAAAATTATGATCCAGACCCAAGAATTGATTAAGTGTTGTAACCAAAAAATGAATATTATTTAGGGCAATGTATCTGAGTGCTGCTTGGACCCACCTTGAAGGGAGTCAAAATTGACAAGCATCAATTATCACCCCTCAGGGGGGACTAAAAATAAAGAAATTCTCGAGCTTACCTAGATTTGGGACATAGAGGAGGCCAAAAATATATTCTCTTCTAACCAAGCTATGCAAGCTTTAAAGAATACCTCAATCCCACTAGATGATATGGGGTGCTCGAGTGAAACTAAAGATGTAGTAGATGCTAATACATAGAGTAATAAGACCTTTGTAAAAGAATGGCTTGGCCAAAAAAAGAGAGGTAGAAGGAAGAAAAAAAAGAGGATTTTGTCCCCTACCTAAGAAAAGGAAATAAAAAAATGTGATCTTCCTAAATGCTTTGAAGGATTTAGGAAGCTAGAGGAAGAGGCACAAGAAATGGATGCATATGAATCTTAACTGCATATCTTGAAACATGAGGGGACTTGAGTCCCTTGAGAGAAAATATTTCTTAAGAAGATTCCTTAACCAACAAAAAGAGAAAGATATAATAATGATCCAAGAAATTAAAGCAGTTCACTACCAAATAGAATCCAACCTTAGATTAATTTGGAAAGACTCTACATTCTATGAAACCAAGCATGAGAAGGAAAAAGGGGGCACTATAATCTTGGTCTCCAAAAAATGGAAGAAGTGGATTAAGGATTATGGGATCTCACCATGCAACAAGGAAGTTTGGGTATTTGTAGAGTGTAAGAGAGGGGGACCAACCACGTCAAGGCCCCAGGTCACGGAGAGTCGAGAGTGGAAGGATGCCCTAACTTACCTTACTCTAAAGGGGTGTTTGAAATGAGGGACGAGAATGATTTCCATAGCTAGCTCCAAAAGCACGTCCACCTACACACAAGAAAGAATAGAAATTTCTTGGGGTTGTATAGGGTCCTGCCTCAATTAGACCCCCATTTTGGTGTTTCCACCTCCACAACAACCAGATAGAAATGATAGAGAAATATGCGATAAAGAAGTAAAGAAGGAAGGAATGCAAATAACACTACAAAATAGTAAAGAGATACACAACCAAATCATCAAGGAGAGGAGCAAAACGTTACCACCTCCACCAAGAGCTCACTAGCCAATGGAGGAGAAAGAAGGCTTGAAAAATCACCACAACCTCGACCATGATGAAGGGAGGTCTCACAAAACCTCAAGCCCAAGCTTCAATGGCTTGCTTCACACTTGCTTTATAGAGTTGATGGAGTGTTTTTGCTACTATGATGAAGTGTTGAAGTGTTCTTGGGAGTGAAGTGAAGGCAAAGAATGCTTGAGAATGCAAAAAGAGATGAGTTGAATGCTTAGAGGATCCAAATGAAGTGAAGATAAATGAATTTGAAGAAGAAGAGGGAAGAATCTACCATTTTTGGGGTCGGTTGGTCAAAGAGGAATGTTACAAATCATTTCTAATAGGAACTATAACGCCTCTGCCAATTTCAAATGCAAGAATTCGTCTGGGATGTAAGCACACCACACGGACGTCTGCACGCCATGCATGCATCCCTGACAAATATTCTTCTACCGAGACAAAGGATAGATTCCAAGTGGAAGGAAGTCAGCCAACTGATGTGGAATTTCAACTTCGAATTTGGTTTTCTAAGGTGAGGATGTATGAAAGGGGAATTTACATAAGGGGTGAAAATTCGCTCCTATACATTTTTCCCCCACTTTAGCGAGCACAAATACTGATGAGTGCTTTAGTAAAGTAGATCAAATATTTAGTAGGGTTAGAAATGTATACCTGAACCATCAAGGAAGCAGACTGTGATCTGGAAAGCTCGAAAGCACAGGGTAGGAAAAGGACTCCATAGCCCCACAAAACTATGAAGCTATAGAATGGAAGCGTCTTACAGACCCATAGACTTGTAAGGAGGCAACGCCAAGATCTCTCACATGAAGGAAGCCTTGAGAAGTAAGCGCCTCATAGGCTCACAAACCTACAAGGAAGGTGTCCTCCAAGATCTCTCACATGAAGGAAGCCTAAAAAAAGTGCCTTACAGATCTACAGACCTACAAGGAAGGTGTCCTCCAAGATCTCTTGCATGAAGGAAACCAGAAGAAAGTGCCTCATAGATCTGCAGACCTACAAGGAAGGTGTCCTCCAAGATCTCTTGCATGAAGGAAACCCAAAGAAAGTGTCTTACAAGCCTACAAACTTGCAAGGAAGGTGTCCTCCAAGATCTCTTGTATGAAGGAAACACAAAGAAAGTGCCTTACAAGCCCGTAGACTTGCAAGGAGGTATCCCCCAAGATCTCTCACATGGAGGAAACTCGGAGAAGGAGACTCCATGGAGCCAGAAAGCGGATTTATAGGTGCACCTACAAAGTGGAATGTTTATTTGTAGATAGAACATGTTCGGAAGTGGCCACGTAGGCAAGAAAGCGATTAGTCATGCATACCGTCAACAAGCTAGAAAGCTTTCAAAGGGGTCCCTCAGGAACCCGGCGTGAAGAAGGGGTCCACTCAAGAGACGCACTATTTTGAAAGTGTGGAAGAGATGTTGCTTCTCAAATTGATTCATCACCAAGGAATCCTTTCAAAAGAAGTTCACCTCATCAAGGAATTCAAAAGGAAGAAGATGCCCCCTTGCAAGGGGAAGGTCAAAGTTGCGCGCACCTTGAAGGAAAAGTTTTCAAGTTCTTTCTTTGCGAACCCATGATGAAGGAAACACGTTTCGTTAGGGGTCCAAGTTGAGAATGTGATTCTTGAACAAGTTTGCGAGGATTCTTGAGAAAAGATTCGTTGGAAATGAATGTGTTTTCTGAAAATCAAAGTGATGGGGTTGTCACACATGAAAGGGACAACTTAAGAAAAAAAGAGAGAAAGATAAAAGAAAATCTAAAGAAGACAAAGACATCACAAACAAGGGGCACAAGGGGATCTGGTTTCACAGGGTCAGATCTACTTATGCTTATATAAATAATAGGTAACCACGGTGCAAGGGGAAAGATCATCAATCCCTAACCAGATCAGGAATAATTCATGGAAAACAAAGTGAAAATAAAAAATCGGGTCAACATGGAAGGGAAGCCTAAATGCTCCCAATGCTTTGCATCATCCCCAATTTGTCGAAAATCAATCACAAACATGGAAGAATGATGATACAAATAGAAGAAGGTTTATGACACAAAAACCATTCCTATATCCAAGCACCAACAAGGGTGACAAGGGTCATCTAGCAACACATAGCACGATCATGGAGGAAGACATCACAACATACACACACACACACACACATCTAATCTAAAGATATAGAAGAGGCCTCCCCCTAACACTGATTAACCAAGAGGTTGTCTATTTCCCAATCTATATCTTCATAAGGGGAAGGAGGACATGCCTGTAGTGGTAGGATGTTAAGAGGGGGAGCTTTCAACCCTTCCACAACAAGGGATAAGGACGAAGGCCCCGCAAGGTCTCCTCCACTAGGCTCTTGTGGAGCTATGGTCAGCGATTTCACTAAGATCCTTGACAAGGACAGAACTTCATCAAGAGAGTCAAACATGCACTTCACCAGAGTTCCATGTCGTACCTCAATGGATGGAGAAGGTTGTGCCCAAGATTCACTGCTAGGATCATTGAGTGAATCAAGAGCAGTGACCAACTCAGGGGAAGACAGGGTTGGTTTTTTCACCAAGATAGAAAAGGCCAGTGCAGGACCACCTTTCAGAGAAGGTGGGCTCCTCTTACATCCTCTATTATTGGAAGGGCCACCATCCACCTTCTACTTCATCGAGGGAAGTGAACTCCCCATAGATGAAGCCAGAGGCGCAGAGGAAGGGAAGGAGGAGAAAACCACAACAGATACCACCAAAGTGTTCAACATATTTACTAGCTTTGGGAAAGGAGGGACATCCAGAAGGGACATCAACAAGGGCGGCTCTATCGAGGGAGCAATGCCACCTGCACCTTCTTGGGGTCAACCGCACTCACAATGGGAGCCGAAAGTGATATTGAAATATATTGGATAGAAGTAGAGGGGAGGAGAGAGGAGGATGCATCAAGAGGCCCTGAAGTAGGGGTGGTCATCTCCTCTTCCTTCCTCTATAAGGTGGCTTGCTTAGCCATTAGAGCCTTTTGTCGGTGCTTGCGCTCACACGCAAGGTAGTTTCTTCGACTCTTCTAGCTAGAGGCCAAAGGTTGCGAAGGGATAGAAGGCTCTTGCTCAGCCATAAGAGTGTCCACCATAGCTATTTCCAATGGAGAGATGGCCTCCTAAGTGAGAGAAGATGGAATAGGTTGAGAAACAATGGGGAGAATTGGTTCTAATTCCTCGATAGTAGGCCTCTTCTCGTTTACTGTGTTGGGAGTAGAAGCGATAGAAGGTTGCGGAGGCTGAGACATAGAAGATTCCCCACGGGGACCTTTTCCTCTACCATACAAGTAGTACCAAGGTCCATGTAGTTTAGTAGGGAGATCCAATATTCTGATCTTGGGTCTACACCAAGGAGGTATCATTGGACTTAGCAGATAAAAGCCAGGCATATTCATCCAAAACTCTTCTCTAGAAAGAGGAGGAGAGCCATCTTGAGGATGGGGTAGCTTCTCTTTTCCCTTTTGAGGAGAGGAGGCAGTTGGTTGTTGCACTACTGGAAGGGTCAAATTATGTTGTCCTTTTCCCCCAGTCTTATACTTCACATAGTTTTTGTAAAGTAGGTCCATCCTTGGAGGGAGTGGACCAACTGGGGCAGGCCAAAAATGATCCAACGAGTAACCCCCATGAGACACCAATGGCTAGTATCCAGTGTCATGCACCAAGTGCACAACACCTTCATGGGAAAACTTTAAACATTTGTGAATGACAAAGGCAATTCCATTCATAGAAGCTAGCCAAGGTATGCCTAACTTCATCCTCAATAGATTCGACTCTGGAATAACATCAAAGACTGTGTCTACAACCCTAGGTCCAACTAGGATAGACAAAGTTAATGAGTCATACAATTTTAGACAAAGACCATCATGCGTACGGATGGTAGATTTTATTTCTTCATACTCCTTTTTATGAAATGAATTAAGCCACAACGTCTCTTCTGTAATGACATTCACTTGATTCACGGGGTTAATTAAGACTCCTATCACAATGTTGCCATTGAGGCGAGTGGGAATGTAAAGGGGAGAGGGCTTGTTATTTAAGGGTAAATCCTATGAAGTGAATGTCACGTCTAGGGAGTCGGGTGCAAGTTGCATAGTAGGAGTAACCATGACCATGTTGACATAGGCCTCGGGTTGAGTGGTAGAATTGGAGGGATTGATAATTATGTTAGTAGAATGCAATGGAAATAGGTCTGTGTATATCTACAATTCACTATTCACCTTCACCACCAACTTGTTTGTATTTTGTCTACTTCAATCAAGACAAATAGTAACACCCTCGATGTGGTCCTGTATCTCATGATGAAGGTGCATTAAACATTTGGTATCATGTATGTTAACTCGATGATACTAATAGAAGGTATTTGGATCGTACCAACTAGGGAAAGGTTCCTTAAGAGGTTTTGGGTTCTCCAAGGTTATGATCTTTATCCTTCAACAACTTTTACAATATGGAAGAATAAGATTTTGTTATCTTTGTGAACTTTTGGTTATGTCTGAGGCTATTATGATTCATAGTAGCTACTACATTCACAAAAGCCTTACCTTTCCCAAAGATTGATACAATGGACTTCCCTTCTAAATGGGAGCGTGAGGAGGATCCCTCGAACTAAACTACCATTTGTTGATACTCTCGTAATGCAGCGCATAAATGCACAAAAGAAGGGTATTTCATAAGGGAAAATTTATCTTGCCAAGGTATTTGAAAGTTCCCTATGAACACCTTCTATACATTAGAATCAGGTTGTGGATACGATATTTTTGAAAAGACAGCTTGGTACCACACTATAAAATTAGTAATATTTTTGTTATCACCTTGTTTACATCGGACGAGATCTAAAAAGGTCATCTTCAATCCGATGTTGGCTTGGAACTATTGGAGAAACTAATTTACAAGTTGATCAAATGAGAAGATGGAATTGTCGGGCAAGGAACAATACCATTTGAGTGTTGTATCCTTGAGAGATTGGGGGAATAAGTTTTCCATCAATGTTTCATGATGGAATAAGTCTATACATAGGGCATTGAAGGTGGACACATAAGTTTGTGGGTTCCCTTTGCTGCCATATTTTTTGAATTTGGGAATCTCCATTCCTTGGGGGAAGGGAGTGTTTAAGATTGCTACCAAAAAAGGACTGTGTTGGAAGACGGGTTGAAAGATAGGCTGGGCAGAGGCTTGGGAGAGACTCGCCAACTGGCTTTGCATCTTACCCATATTCTAAAGAAGAGTGTTGAAAATAGGGTCATTAGAATACATAGGGTCAGAGGAACCTCCTCCAGAACCACCACCAGAGCCACCATTAGAACCACCAGTGTGACAACCACTGGAACCACTATTGGAGCCACCGCCACTAGCAAGGCATCCACTAGAGCCACCTCCACTTCCAAAGCCACCACCATGGCCTCCACTGGAATTGCCTCTGCCAATGCCACTTCTACCATTGAAACCACCACCACTATCAAATCCCCCATTTCTCAACCCACCAAAACCTCCACCCCTAGAGGTGACAGGATGGGTGAAGTTGAACCCTAAGGGTACTTTGTTCACCTTGATAGTTTCGGATCTCTCAAAGGAAGAAGGGATTCCAATCGAGGGGATTGTGTTGGCCATGTACACAGACGTGTGAAGCATCGACATTCCTAGATGTCTCTCATGATCTTCAAAAGTGGCCCCTTGTACAATGTTAGGATTATTTGCAGGAGCACATGCTTCAATCAAACTAGATGGATTAGCCAAGAGTTCTATGCCTATTCGATCTTTTCCAGCCATATATTTTATTTCACTAATAACCCTAGTGGCCCTAGAAATCTTTAGGTCCTTTTCAAAGTGATTCTCCAAGTCACCTAGTCCCTTGCTAATGGTAGAAATATATTCAGAAGGAATGTGAACGGCCTCATACTCGTCTACCAATGACGGTGTAGGAGACACAGGAGGAGTGGGGATGTGGTCAATCTCGTCAAAGATCCCTACCTCACCCCTTGACAACTACTCCTATGCGACAAGACCAATGCCAGATCTAGCAAAAAGGCATGTAAAGAAACTAGTAGTGACCTTCGTCCTCTCCATCAAAAGGTGTCGAACACTTCTCCTAACAATATACCCAGAGGTTGTGGACTGGGTTGTGATGCTCATAAACCTTCGCAACAATCAGGGACATAATGATCACAAGGTACAAGGGAAAATCCTCAACACCAATGAATGAGCAAATGTTGTTTCACTTCAGGTTCACCAAAAATGTAAGAGAGGGGGATCAACCACATCAAGGCCCCAGGTCACGGAGAGCTGAGAGCGGAAGGCTGCCCTAGCTTACCTCACTCTAAAGGGGTGTTTGAAATGAGGGATGAGAATGATGAGGACTATAATACCCTTTGATCACTCTGTAAACCTAAGATCTAAATTTAGGCTAGGCGAGCTAGTTTTTGGATTCAATATTGTACCTCGAGTAGCTCTCTGCCTGAGGATGAAAGCGTGGTGCGCTAGCATCTCTCAGGTGCGCTAGCGTCCGTACAACCAAAGAATAGAGAATACAATATGAACCACCAAAAAACAAGCTGGCGACCTAGCTAATGACTCCTAAATGAACAAAACAAAATTATAAAGTACAAGACATACAAACGGATGTGATAAAATAGATAAATAAGAGCTAAAGTGACGAAGATAATCTCGCAAGGCACCAATTCACTAGTTGGCTTCATGGATAACTTTAAGAAATCCCCCCTCAGCGAAGGTGTAAAATCCTAGTGAATCTTGTATACTTCCCAATAAAAAAAGTAATTTTAGTGGAGAATTTTTTCATTTTTTGGGAAAAAAATCTCAATTGGCAAATCTTTTCTAATCACTAGAAGTCTATGGAAAATCCTGGCGAAATGCAAATTTTCTTAAACCATTAAAATATTTTCATTGGCGATTAAAATATATTTTCAAACATAGAAAATATTTCCATTGGCGAATTTAACCTATTTTCAAAATAGTTGGCAATTAAAACTTGTTTTCAAACCAAAAAAAATTCTTTGGCGAATTAAACCTATTTTCAAATGACTAAGAAAAAACATTGGCAAATTAAACATAATCTCAAACTAATAAAAAAATTCAGTGCCGAAATGTCAGTGCAAATCAATATAACCATGGCCATTTGATGAATTTTCAATGGACGGTTGTAGTTGCATTCCGAAAGTAAATCTTTGAAGGACTAGACTTGTAAATTAAAAACTCTGGAATAACACTAGAACCGTTAGATGCAGACACATGGTGAGATCAAGGCTCATCACTCATCGTGGTAATGAACACGATGGGTTGAAGTATTTTGGTGATGAGCAATACAAGAACTTAAGTGGCAGAAATATGCACATGCATAAAGTTTGTTTTAAAAGAGGGACCACTTAGAAAGAACGTAGGATCGAGGCTTTAAAACTTAAGAATGTTTTACACAAAGGATGTAAAGGCCAAACAAGGTTGAATTATCAATCTTATAAAATAATTTATAATATAATCCCCAAACCAAAGTAATGAAGGAAATATGTGTGAAGGATATTCGATATCTATAGCTAGATGTCAATGCAAATCAATATAACTATGACCGCTTGATGAATTTTTGATGGACAACTGTAGGTGCATTCCAGAAGTAAATATCTAAAGCACTAGACTTGTACATTGAAACCTTCAGAATAACACTAGAACCGTTAGATGTAGACACATGGTGAGATCAAAGCTCGTCGCTTATTCTCTCTTTTCAATGCCTCAACGTACTACATTTCATTTAATTGAAATTCTCAATCTTTTTGAAGAAAGTGTGGTAGTCGTACTACAGGCAACGATTAATGCCATATGAACATCTAAAGCGATTGATTGGACAACTCATAGCTTTAATGAAACAAGATTTCTAATTATTTCATATCATTTGAGTGGCACTAGTGTCTTGCAATTTTGATAGCTTGTCAGCTTGAGGTACAATTTGCATGTAGCCAGACACCAACCAAATTAAATATTTTAATTGTACATGTAAGGCTTAAGTTACACGAATCAATTAAGTTAGTTTTTTGGATTGCGCAAATTAGGCTGGTAGCAGCATTGGTGGCCCATAAATAGGGATAGTGATAGTGGATAGTGTCATAAGGGTTTTCATTTTTAGGGTTAATAAGGATTCAAGAAGAAAATGATGTGGTATTATTGGGGATACTCTAAATTATCATGCCTCCAGTTATGTAGTTACAGAGTAAAAGACCAATTTCCTTCAAGTTTAGAATGGGTGGAATTGGAAAGAAGTTGATTTGGTTGACCTGACTTCTCAGACAGGTTTTGAACTAGGATGAGGAGCTTTGATGGAGATAAGTGTTATCCTGATGCATGGAGGTTGCAGGTAGAAGGTGAGAGCAATTTTACTACCCCTCATCTTCTGCATGACTCTAGTTCTCAAAGGGGATAAGTACATTTTGTATCTTCACAGCTCCTAATTCCCCAACATGGTTGGCCAGGAGAATCAATGCATTTATTTTCAGAGCCACATTTATATTATGTTTTCACCAGCAGAAGCTTTGGAATCATGCATTTATTTTTAGTGTCACATTTGTATTACGTTGTCACCAACAACAGCTTGGAAATTAGAATCAATTTTTAATCCATTGTCGTGAGCAATAGCTTGGAATAAATTGTGTCTATGTAAAGTGACATATGTTGTTTATACAAAACAAGAGCTTGCCTACTCTATAACTACTCATCTTTAAAAAGGTATGTAATAATGTGACATTTTAATTCAGTTGTAATAAAATAAATGGTTGTGTTGTGTTATTCTTTGTTATTCATTTACAGTAAAGAGTTATTTGTTGAGTTCAGTGTCTATGAATCTATTCAAATCATTCTTTTTTCCTTTAAGAAATTAAGTATTATCTATTTATGAAACAATTGCATGCATATTTAAAAGTAAAACATAAAGCAATACAAATGAAAAATAAAGTTGCCATCAAATTGACAAAAAACATTATAAACACTAAAAGTTGTCACTCTTGTTAGGGTTTACTGAAATGTTATTGATTTCTAATTTTTCGTTGACCTTCTCCCCCAGTTCCTGACATCATTATTCATTTTATTAAGTCTTTTGCAATGTTAAGTTATTGACCCCTTTGCCTTGATGTTAACCCTAGCGAATTAAAGTTTAAAACAACTTTAAAACACATGTTTATTATTTATATCATAAATTACTCAACCGTTTGATGAACATTTGATGTATGGTTGTAGTTGCATTCAGAATGAAATGCACAGAGCACTAGGCTTGTGAACTTAAACCTCTGGAATCACCCTATAACCATTAGATTTACAAAGATCAACAGCTTATAATTTTATATCAATGCAGGACTAAATGGCTTGTTTTAAATGTTGTCATCCATGTACTAATTGTGTAGTCTGGAAGCAACATGTAGACGTTTCATTCACTTTAATGTTTAAAAAAAAGCACATTCTACTGCTAAGTGATTTTATTTTTAAGTGAGAGGATCAACACAGGAGGAGATTTCAGTCTTTAGTTTTCTCATTGCAGTGTACCACCCTATTCTAGGTTCCATAGTTCCACTTCTAACAAAGCCTTTCCAGTAACCCAGTTTCCACAACTGTCAACATTAATCTTTTCAAGAATCAAAATTCGGGTAAGTGAAAGAATTCATGCCGCTACGTTTCATCGTTGACGTTTCTTAAAATCTTATTTTGTCAAACTTTGAAGTTTGGGATTAGGGTTGAGAGACTTAAGAATTAAGAAAAATTAAGGAGGACTAATAGGGAATTCACAATTTCACATTGTATAAGCATGTCTACCACTTGTACCACTAGAGCAATGTCGAATAAAAAAACACATTATGCAAAATTGTTTAAAACCCCAAGTTTCACTGATGAATACCATGATATTTATGATCTTGAAACCTATGGTAGGCATACCTCATAACTTATATTTTCATCTCAGAATAAGCCTGCAAAGCAAATGCAAGTTAATAGTTTCAATGCACCGTGGGTAACTGGAATAGGGTGCATGATGTTACATGAGGTTTTTCCTTGCCCAAAATTTATCATGGTTTGTGCCCAAAATTATGATGATAACAAAAGAGCAATTGTTAATAAAGATAGCAAAGAAGAATTGTTATCCATTAATGTAAAAGAACTTTGAAAAGTGTTGGGGTTTACAATTGAAGAATTTGGAAATGTCCACATTGACCTAGAAAAGCTTGCTAGTGATTATGAAGCAATGGATGAAATGGAGAAAAAATATTTCATAAATAAAATAGTTTAGGATAGAAACAAAATGAAAGGTGATCATAAGCCTCCTTATGATTTGGATATTTTTAAACCATGGGTTCAGGATACTATTTCCATGCTAGCATTTTTCCTCGGACTGGATAGCAATTTGGAAGTGGGTGCAAGCCTCCTTGAAATGGTATATAATATCCATTATGGTGTTCCACATGTCAAATATAATTTTATTGAGCACATTGTAGAATCCATGCATAAATTTTGTTTAATGATTAAAGGAGGTTCCACCAAGACATTTAAGTTCACAACCTACTTGTGCTATCTTTTTCTATTCAAATTTAGAGGAATGTTTTAGACCAACAAGCTTTAGATTCATCCCTATAGTAATGTTGAGGAAAATAAAATGGCTCCAATATATGAATGGACCACTGAGATAAGGTTGAATGATTCTTGAAGGAACTACAGTCATTTTGTAGACTACCTTTTTGCTCCATTGCATCAAGTAATTACAAATACTCCAATGCCTAGATTGCCTATGTCATGTAGAAATTGCATTCAACTAGGAAAAGATATACAGTTGGTTGATTGATACTTAATGGAAGAAAATACTATGCTAAGATTTTATGGATTGGGAGTACAACCATACAAATTTCCAATACATGTAACATAAAGGTTTTTTGCACTAGAATATGTAAGGCAGATGCAGAGTACTGATGAACTACACTTTGTCAGTTAACAAAAGAAGAACTTATTTCCTTCTTTACCTTTTTCATGTGAAGGGTTCACATTCAAGAGAAAAGCATTTAGTGTGGCACATAATCTTTTGAATTTTTTTTATTTTGATGCTATATGTCACTAGCAGTATGATCCATGTGACACCATTAAATCAATGATTGTGCTCAATAAGAATGTTGTAAGTAGAAATACAATTGGTTGATTGGTACTTAATGGAAGAATATAATGTGCTAAGATTTTATGAATGGGGAGTACAACCATAAAAACTTCCAATACATGTGATAGAAAGGTTTTTTGCATTGGAATATGTAAGGCAGATGCAGAGTACTAATGAACTACACTTTGTTGGTCAGCTTGGTACTTAATGGAAGAATATACTATGCTAAGATTTTATGGATTGGGAGTACAACCATACAAACTTCCAATACATGTGACAAAAAGGTTTTTTGCATTGGAATATGTAAGGCAGATGCAAAGTACTAATGAACTGCACTTTGTCGGTCAACAAAAGAAGACCTTATTTGCTTCTTTACCTTTTCCATGTGGAGGGTTCACATTTGAGAGAAAAGCATTTAGTGTGGCACATAATCTTTTGAATTTTTTTTATTTTGATGCTAGCTGTCACTAGCAGTATTATCCATGTGACACCATTAAATCAATGATTTTTCTCAATAAGAATGTTGCAAGTAGAATTCAACATTAAAGTAAACCCTTGCTTGAAATCTGAGAAACAAGGATTCTTGGGATGAGGTCAAAATAGCAATGGAGAAAAGTGTTGTTGAGAATGGCATTTATTTTGCACAATTGTTAGCAGAAATTATGGCATTGCATCGAAAGACAATTAGGAGGTACAACAATTTTTATGAAAAAAGTCATAAACCATCTAGCAGAGTAAAAATACTAGATTCTCTAGAGAAGGAAGTTATAGATAAAAATTGGTCACGATAAAAAATTACTACCTTTTGGTTTATGAGGAAGGAGCTAAGTGATCCAAGGGCTCTTGCAAAGTATGGAGATAACAAAGAAGATCATGAGTTTATCAAATTGTGGAATATAGAGCATCCCAATGAACTTGGAGACAAAGAAACTGATGATGAATCTAATGATGATAGGGAATAAGTAGAACAAAGCCATGTCAAAGCTGGTTTAAGTGAGGCCACAAAAGAAGCATATACTTTAGGAGTAGTCATAGTGGAAAAAATGGGTTATGAAGGTGGTCCTTTGGGGTCCCAAGGACAAATCCATGTCAAATTTGGTTTAAGTGAGGCCACAAAAGAAGCATATACTTCAGTAGCAGCCATAGCTAAAAAAATGGGTTATGAAGGTGGTGTTTTGGGGTCCCAAGGACAAGGAATTCCTATAGTAATAGATGTATACCATAGAAAACCAATTGATAAATTTGGACTTGGATCTACTAAAGTAGACCAAGGGCATACAAGTAGAGCTGAAACAATTCAATTTGTTAGAGTTTCAAATCCTCATCCTCATGGTCAGATACAATCACAACTAGGACATGCCCATGGTGGAGAGCTTAGTGCAACTGGCACTACCTCTGGTGGCGATGCTATGGTTAGTAGTACTAGTAGTGGTCAACATGTGTTACAAAAACAAATTACATACAAGAGGACAATAATACAATACACCACAAAAACACTAGGTGATCAAGGCATACAGAAGAGGCAAAGGATTTTGACAAGTCCAAGTCACACTACCAATGGATCCACCACAAAGGAGTTCATGGATCCACCAAAAAGGAGTTATTTCCAGGCACTCCCCCACTGCCAGTTAGTCTGGATGCGACATCATTAGAAACTACAAGTACTCCTATTAATTCACCATTCAAGCATTCCATTGTTCCTACATCCCTAGGTTTTGATTACATTGAAGAATTTAAAAAGAAATCAGACTTGAATAAAAAAGAAAAGAAGCAATGGATGGAGAGTGTGTTTGTTGTAACTTCAGAGCTTGCAACAACCATGGTATTACCCACATTTGACACAAATAAATAAATCATGGAGTACACAATTCTTGTTCCCACAGTTCAAAACAAACCAACAAATCAGATGGCTCAATCTGAATTCTAGGTGAACAATATTCAATTGGATTTTTTTAGACTCAAAAATACTGACAACTTAATGTATCAAAGAAGAAAAATGAATTGGTGTACATATCATTGCTAAAGCGAGATAGAGAGAAAAAATGTTGCAGACTCAAATTGAAAAGTTACAAGCAGACCTAGCAAATGAGAAAGCAAAGGGGAAAGCAACAGATAACAAGAGCAATGAATTACAAAAAAATAATAAAAAATCTGCCTCTACATCAGAGGATAAGAAAAATGAGATTGAAATGAATGAACTAAAGCAAAGGCTAGATGAGAGCAACAACAAATATGATGAGGAAAAATCCACTTCAAAAAAATTAAGACTAAGCATTGCGAATGGAAATGCACAGTGGGAACAAAAATTAGAGGAGAGAAAAAGAAATGAAAGATTGGAGGAAAAGCTGATGCAAGCAAAAAATGAAATTAAGTCTTGTCAAAATAAGCTATCTGCATTTTGTAGAGAAACAATGAGGCACATGAAACAAAAGATCTAGGATGAAATAATGCAGATGATTGATCATTTGTGTGACATGTTTCAATTGATTGATGCTATCAAAAAACATTATAAGAATCTCAACAAATATTTAGTGGACAAAAAAAATGTGTTGCCATTAGAGAAATTTGCAAATCAAATTCAACAAATAGTCTACAAAGCTAGTGACAATGTTTTGAAATCAAAAGGGATTACTAATCGACTTGTTACATCAATGACATTGTCATATATCATTGAAAAGTGTTTGAGAAGGCGTGAAACAAAGGAATATTTGCATTTGGCCCCAGACAAGATGAAGAAGGTGGATGAAAAGGTAAGGAACTTCACAGAGCTTGGTTTTCCAGAGGCTTTTGACACAAATGAGTGATTCATTGGAAAGAATGATTTCAGAAAGAAGATGGACGGTGCAAGGAAGATTAATTTAGACTAGTTTCCTCAAAACCCAGATGTGGTGAACTATTTGGATTCCATCAAACCATTACTAACCTTGAATGCAAAATTGACTGAAGAATCTAAGATAGGTTCCAATTTAAATCATGAATTGTTAACAAAATTTTAAGTCAAACAACATCAGTTAGAACAAATGACAATTCCACCACCTGAACAGTGGAAGTTGCTACAAAAGGTGATGCAGCGATTTGATTTTTGATAATATGAGTTTCCAAGTTCCAACTCAACTCTGTGTAGAGTTGTCTTTGAGCAATTTTTTGCATTTCCAATGCCTCTATGTATTCCTTCATGTGATAATCAATAAAAAATCTCAAATTCAGACTTCAGTAATGTGTTGATGTTCAATTATCTATATTATTTATTTTATCATTTGAAGAAAAAGTCTGGTAGTGGTTTCAACTACTAGATACACATTAAACAATTGTTGATGTTCATTTTTGTATATGCTACTAATACTATTGTTAATATGTTATTAAGCATTGAGTTGAGTGATGAATCACTGAGTACATGTTCAAGTTTTACTTTTAACACAATTAAAATATGAACTATAAGGTGATTTTAATTCTAGGCATCCATAATCTTAGTGAAATTGCATTACAAGTCACACATCAATACTCAATCTCCATGACTACTTATCAAATCCACTAAACATTTATATGAATTCATGCTTTAATCAAGGTACTTTAACTGGTTCATTAAACTAGAGCTAGAATTAAAACATACATCAATGCATAATGACAAAGAAGATTAATGAAAGATCATTGATCAAATTTCATTAATAATTCATGTAAAATGTTACAGCTGGAGGGATGATAGACTCAAAATAAGGGAGAAAAAAAATCTTCAGGCTGAGATGTACACATGTCACATTTTCATTTGATAGATTATACCGGTCATTTCCTTAAGAAATGGTTACAACAAACCAAAAGATATTCTCATGAGCAATCATCCACTCCCTGGTTACAACATGACTTGAACTAGCTAGTCATTAAGACCTTAATATTTCCACTTGTTGTTTCCATAATGCTAGCTCTATTTCAAGTTCAACAACCTTTTTCTAACTCTTATTATATTCATCAATAAGCTCATTATACTTCTTGTTATCTGTAACTTTTAAACTAGTGTTAGCAATTTTAAACTTCCCCTCCTTTGGTCTTTTGGGTCTTTTATCTCATTCATTTTCAATGCCTTGTTGTTTATTTCTCTTAGTGAATGCTCAAGGTCATAGTTTTTGTCCTTTTCCTAACCTTAGTCTCTAGTCCTCTGAGTTTTATAAGCTTTTCGCGAAGTTCTAAATTTTTATAACTTCTCGATTCCTCGACTTGGTTCACTTTGTTGAGTTGCAAGTCTTTGTTGGTCATCTTTGTAGTCGATGGAGGATGAGAGGGTTATTTCAATATAGAAATACAATGGTGAAGTTCATTCATATGTAATCTTTGAGTTATGGTGTGTGGATTTATTTTGCTTTTGCTCAATAGTTTGCCAGTGGAATATCTATTATTGGAATGATAGATTTTTGGTTAGTTTCATTGTTGTAGTTACTATCACTCAAAGTTGCGGTTTTGGTGCTTTTCCTAACCTTAGTCTCTAGTCCTTCCAGTTTTATAACCTTGTCATGGAGTTCTAAATTTTCATAACTTCCTGATTCCCCGATTTGGTTCACTTTATTGAGTTGCAAGTCTTTGTTGGTCATCTTTGTAGTCAGTGAGTCGAAGGTTTCCAAAACTTCAAAACTTTTGACTTTGGTTCTAAGGTTCCAAGTTTCCATGACCATGTGACATTATGGACTTATCTTGGCTTTTAAAGGAGCCATAATCTCATTGAATGCTATGTACGAACTAACCTTGAGTTGTCTTTTTAGGAATTTCAAAAAGCATGCAGGTTTAAAGGCTATCTTTTCGAGGAATGAAATTGAATGTCGCATTTAATGCACGTCCTATCAAAATAATGGCATAAGTGGGTCGTGAAGTTTTACTCAGTCATTTAGCCTACATTCTCATTCTTTTCCAATGTCGGTACTTCTCAAGTTCAAACATTCTATCTTTGCGAATTTGCGCTCATGTAGAGTAGAATTCAAAATCACTGGTCTGGCGTGAGGGACACTAAAAATGGCACCTGAATTTGGAGGAGTTTTTGTTGTGCCTGGAGCAAAGGGAGAGAACAACACTGGAAGATAAAGTTCTACAGAGCGGTTTGGCGCATGTGGAATGTTTTCCTAAGGTTGTAAAAAGCATCAACCTAGTGATTGTGTGCGCAAGGGGTTACATTCTAGAGACTCAGGAAATTAGAGTTGTGGGTGGGTCAGTCATTGCAAGAATTACTCCTAAAGTCATTTCTTGCACATTAAGCATTCCAGAGAGGGAAACTGTAGAGGAAATGTCTGTAGCTATTGGTGACAATTTTTTTAGAATGAATGAGGAGTGGTGCAAAAATTCTATTGCGAAGAATTGGTTGAAGTCTGAGAAAAAGCGTAAGTTTCAGTTTCCTTCAAAGCTTAAAAGGGTTCATTTTAAGGATGAAATTTTAGATGCTATCACCTTGATACGTCATGTGGTTGGTAATGCATATTCAAACTCTTTTAAATTTTGGATGTGTCATTTTATTCTCCTGATTTGTAGTGAAAATAAATTCACTGACTGGGTTGAGATTATTAGTTATCATTTAAATGAGAAATTGATAAATTTATGGCAAACTATTGCCTTCCACATGTGCTCATACCTAGTTTACATTCTAGCTATTCAAGAGGTTGTCTGGGAAGGGTTGGAACCGTAAAGGTCTTTGATGCCAAATAGGCCTGTGTATAGAATTTTTCCACAACTCACTAAGGAGGTTGGAATGAGAAATTTTTGCCGCGTCAATGATGTATTTTTAATGGAAATTGTGAGAAGAATTGATGGAAAACCTAAGCTTCGGGTTTCACTTGAAGTGGCTGCTCTAGTATTGAAGTTTGGAAGTTTCTACATCTAGTTTAACACATTTACTTATCTTAGAATTGGAGGTTTTGAGAAGGCTCCATTGAAATTGCCTCGTTACCCAAGTGATTTCCTAGTTTTTCTTGAAGTTTGTCAGAGATGGCCATTGTAAATGTTAAATATTCAAACATGAGAAAGACGAGGTATGCTTTTCCATTGTCTATGCCTTCATTTTCTTGAAAAAGTAATAATATTGCTAGAGGTGTGGAGAAAGCCCTGAATGAATTCAATTTTCAATGTTTTCCCATAAGAACTAATTTTGATAGTAAGGGTTATGTTAAGAAAAATTTGTATCGAGCTAGCAACTATGAACATCGCCCTGATATTGAAATTTTTGGGAAGACTATATAGATGAAGGCAAGGTGTATAGAAGAAACTTCATGAGATTGACCCTAAGGAAAGTACAAGCTTTTGGTATTTCTTTCAATATTCCAAAAGATGCACAACAAGACTCGGTGATCATTGATCCCGAATATCAGGCCCTTACTATTAAGCCCTTGCATAGAATTAATTGGTCAGAGGATGAAGTTCTAGACTTAATGGTCCTTTCTACCCCTATTTTGAGAACTTTAGATTGGTTAAACAGAAAATGGTGCCAAAGTGCAGGTTCTCCCCATGAGCAAAGAGTTTTGTAGAGAAAAGAGCAACAGATTGTACATGCCTCTAGCATAAATATATCAGCCAAAAAGTAGTCAATTAGGCCGTCTAGCACTGGCTCATATTCAGGAGGAGAGGTGAGAAGCTAGAAGGCACTGGGGCCAAGCTAAAATCAATTTGTGAATAGGATAGTGTACCCTCATTACCTAAGAAAAAGGCTAGTCAAGAAAAGCTAGTGCCTATAGAATCTAAGGGAATTTTTCAACAAATAATTGATGATAATTCTTTTCCCAAATTCTTTGAAGTTCCCCTTTCTCCAATACGAGATGCTTTTGTTTATGTTCAATCAACTGAAGAAAAAAAATGCAAGTGTTGAAAGTAGAGACACTGGATTAGTGGCATCTTCCCCAACATGATTAAAGAAAGTAGTCGAGAAGAAAAGAAAGAATATTCCTGTAATGACAATTGAAGTAGATATAGTTGCCATGCTATTACAAGGTCACCAAAAGCCCCAAAAGGCTAAGAGGATGTCATGAATTTTCAATGATTCCACTTTTGGGCATCAATTGTTGGAGATTGTTGATCCAGAAAAGGACCTAAACAAAAATGAGATAACGGAAGTAGACTACAAGGTTACTCATCTTGATATGGGGCCATCTACTTTAGAAGGTGATGTACATCATGTTGATTACTCTGTTAATGTATTGATCAAAAGAGAAAAAGAACAAAAAAGGAGAACCTTCAGTTGCAATCTCATATTCTTTCTTTAAGAAATTTTATTTCATCAATTGTGAATCCGACCACTGAGGAAGCCTCAAGCTCAAATGTTCAAGGTATTGATTCTGACACTGTGCAATGGGTCAGGAAAAATTTAGGTTATGCTAAAGCTACCAACAAATGGATAGAAGGGCTTTATCACAATGGTTTTTTCTACATTACTAAATTTAGGCAATTCTATGTTAATGTGTCTGATAAAAGAAAGGAACTGGCAGCTAAGCTCCAACAAATCAGGAGAGAACATTGTAGCACATTTTTGCTTTCAAGGGAAATTACAAAATTACTCTCCATGGAGCACACTTTGTTAATAAAAGAAAAATTGGTGGACGACCCTAGAGAAATTGATCCTAGTTGGTTTGATTCCTTGGATTGGAAATTGTCAGTATATGAAGATTATATCAAGGAAATCAATAAAGTGTTAGAAAAATACTTTGACATATTGGTGTAGATCAAGGAGAACTTCAATGCTCTTGAAGTGGACCTCATGGATGACTTCAATGAAAAGGTATTGGATATTGCAAACATATCAAGGGAATTTAAAGAGTGTATCATAAAGAAGTAGGTGATCCTAAGACAACCACTGGAAACTCGTGTAGAAAATTGAGTAACTTACAGACCTATATGAATGCATTTAAGGGGGAAAGTGACAACATCTATGAAACGCTAGCTGAGTCGGACCGTGCACTTTCAAAATGGAGGACAAGGTTGCAAATCACCATGACTCTAGGAAGACATCCCCATAATTTTCACCAAGTACTGGGAATACAGGAAAAGAGTAAAGGCATAGGAGGCATTACTAGAGTAGCAGGAGGTGGAAATAATTGGAAGCGAATGAGTCGGTGTTGGGACCGCTGATTAGTTTTTAGTTTTTATGTTATTTTATTTAATTTGGATCTCTTGATACTTCAAATACTTTTTATTTCAATTTCTAAAATAGTTGTCTTCAATAAACCGTTATCAAGACAAAAAAAACTCTGCTATTTTTACTGCTTTTCTATTATTTCAATATAGAAAGACAATGGTGAAGTTCATGCATATGTAATCTTTGAGTTATGCTGTGTTTATTTATTGTGATTTTGCTAAGTAGTTTTCTAGTGGATTATCTATTATTGGAATGATATATTTTTGGTTAGTTTCATTGTTGTGGTTACTATCACTCAAAGTTGCGGTTTTTGTGCTTTTCCTAACCTTAGTCGCTAGTCCTCTGACTTTTATAACCTTGTCACAGAGTTCTAAATTTTCATAACTTCCTAATTCCCCGAATTGGTTCACTTTGTTGAGTTGCAAGTATTTTTTGGTCATCTTTGTAGTTGGTGGAGGATGAGAGAGTTATTTCAATATAGAAAGGTAATGGTGAAGTTCATGCATACGTAATCTTTGAGTTATGGTGTGGATTTATTCTACTTTTGCTGAGTAGTTTTCCAGTGGATTATCTATTATTGGAATGATAGATTTTTGGTTAGTTTCATTGTTGTGGAATGTTTATCTATGAATAAATATTTTATGGTGATGGATGCGTAAGGATTTCTCAGTATAATTTAGGTGATTTGGTAGTTTAAGCTTTTATTGTTTAAGTTGTGTGGATTCCTTTATAAGTTATTTATGTTGAACTGTTAGCTTCTATTAGCTTATAAGTTATGGATGTTGAACTATTAGCTTTTGTTCAAGGAATGGATTAATATTCCTTTCAGTTATTTATCAAATATTGTGTGAATGGTAATGCAATAGGAATTTATAAGTAGTGTGACAAGTGTTGTTCTTTAAAAATGATGTAGAATCACATATCAAATTCAATACCATGGAATACAATATAAAATATAAAATATCACAATTTCATGGAATACAATATAAAATAACACAATTTCATGGATACAATATAAAATATCATCAACTACAATTTGGAATATGATTCATGAAGTGCAATATAAAATAAAATATCATGAAGTGCAATGATTCACAATTTCATTGAATACAATATAAAATATCATCAACTACAGTTTGGAACAATGGAAACTGATTCATGAAGTGTAGCACAAATACCTAAAATCTGCTAATTCTCTTCCATTTCCCAAATGAATTCAGGGTCCTCAAACTGACATTCATCTTGAGACAAAGTAAACGAGTCATCTTGATTCTAAGTCTGCTCTTCATTTTCTTCGGCTTGTGTCTCAAATTCAACATTCATTATGTGATTTTTGTCAATGTCATTTGTCCCAGTCCCACTGCCAGTGCCACTAGTACCAATGTTTGGAATTGGAGTGTTGCACAACCCGGTCCCTCTTCTTTCACATGTGGACCTCCAGATTGTGAGTTCCCTTTCAAAAGGAATTTTTTTGACATTATACGCAGTTCCTTTCATCCTCAAGCAATTTTCCAAATTCTTGTCTAGTTTGTTTTTTAATTTTGATTTCAAAAACCCCAATGTACTGAAAACTCTCTCATCCTCCATCGACCTCAATGTCACTATTTGACATAAATCAACAAGTTTGAAATATTCTAATATCGAATCGCACAATATTTCACTCTGACCTAAGTTTGTCCAAACCCTTTTTATTGATCCTGGTTCAAAGGCCTTCTCCATACCCATGGATTTATATGGGTCCTTCATAGCTATTGAAAAACTCCTACATTGTTGTCTAAGCTTAGCTTCATTTAAAATTCCTTCTATTGTCTGCTCATTGTATGTTACAATTTTTGAAAAAAAATCGATCAAGATTTTTACTTTATCATGAAAATATTTGGGTTATCTTGGTTTACCCAAAATTGAGGAGACACAATACCCATGGCTTCAATTATTTCATGTTGAGGGAATCTTTCACGAATCTCTAAGGAAAGAGATTTTGTAATTTCCTTCAAATTATTACTAACAGATTTAACATTGTCGTTAAAATCTTCCTCATTAACAGCAACTTCTCTGTTACAGCACCTGGCTATCTTATAATGGTACATTGGTATCTCATATCCACGTACACAGATACATAAGTGCTTGCTTGCATTAAACTATAAATAATTATCAGGATTATTCAAATCAGTAATTTTCCACCACATGAAATAATTTGGGCCTTCTTGTGTTAGATCTAGACATAGATGATTGAGGGCCAAGCATGTATGTTTACGTAGATTGGCATATTCATAAATATACATAGTTTTGTCTTGGGATTTCTTAAGATTTTTCATCACATCTAGCATGGGGAGAAGACTAGCTAAAGTCAAGAGTGTCTCTATATCGCTTAACCTATGTAAGAGGTTAGGAGCTTTGTCTATTGTGTTATGATGCTCGTACATCACTCTAATCAAGGATTGATATTCTGAAAGAACTCATTGCACTAGTCCATGCAGGGAGATCCATTTGGTATCGACATCCTTGAGAAGCTTGTTTCTTGATGTTATTCCCTCAGCAAAATTTTGAAATTCTACGAAACGTTTGGGACTTCGGTAGAATTATGCGTGGATCTCGCGGACTATATTTTCAAATTTTGATACTATAGGAAACTTGCTTACAATTTTGAAAGCTAAATTTATTATGTGGGCCATGCATTGAATGCCAAGCATGTATGGTCCATAAGTAGTTTGTAACTTTGTGCAAACACTACTCATTTGACCTCGCATCATTGCAGCTCCATCAGCTCCAACACACACCAACTTTTTGGCAATTGTCAACTAATCCATACTTGCAATTTCATTCAAAGATTTCTTGACTAGTTCAAATAGATTTTGCGATGTTGAACTATCCTTCATTTTATGAACATAGAGAAGATGAGCTTGGTGAACATGCGTTCTATAGTATACAAATGCATACAGACCCAAGAAGTATTGTCTACCATAATAACTTCATCTAAAGATAATGCAATGAAATTTAACTCTTTTACTTTCTCCTTTAAATCTTCCTTTTCCACTACAGCAAGACAATTTTCCCATTCCCATTCAACGTTTACTGACCAATGTGAGAAGGGATAGTGAGGAACACCCAAATAAGATAATAAACCAAAATTTTTTGGGTAGTCTATCATAGGACGCCCTCTAGACAAAATATGAAAAACAACACTCATCTAAAAAGTTTTTGACAGATTTGCTGCTTCCATTCCTTTTCCAATTTGAGCCTCAAGCATACCTTGACATGCACCAAGCTTCAGAATCTTTGGTCATGCTCTTCATAATCCATGGCATACCTAACATGAAGACATTCTTCCTTTGATTTCCATCGTACGACTAATTGTTCCTTTCCATCTATAATTTGTTTTTCATAAACTTTACCGATATGCTTTTCTATAGTGTCAAGCTTTAGCTACAATGTCTTGTCTCTTCCACATTTATAACTACAACTCATACATTTGGCTAATGTTTCACTTTCAATGTCGATTACTTTCCCCACTAGTACAATGAATGGGTACTTTGATAACCAACCCAGTTGAAAATTCCTTGCCATTTCCCACTCATGCCCCATTTTTTATCTTCTTTTTCTTTTCTTGCTACCAATATCATCTTCATCCAAGTCAATTACCTCATTCTGGCTAACCATGCTATCCCTTGGAACATCTTTTGTGGTATTTCCATCCTCATTTGATACATTTTAATTTAACTCAATGACAATCTCAACTTGACCTTTCAGCGGCAGTGAGGTATTGTGAATGCCTTCTTCATTAATATTTGGTGGAAGAGTTGATGATGTAGGTCCATCTTGATTTGATGGATCAGAAGCTTTTCCAATTCCAAAGTAAGATTGTATGGTACCTCTACATTTTGGGAATTTTGACGGCCTCCCGGTCTCTTCCCTACCCTAAGGATTCTTACCCTTGCTGCTCAACATATTGATCTCTCACTTCGAATAAAAGCTGGAAAAAAATGTCTTGTTTAAGAAGGACAAAGAATATGGATCCCATTCCCTACTCAATATCATCTTTAAGACTAAAGAAAGAATAGAAAAGAGATAAAGAAATCTTATTATTATAATTAATAACACTATGAAGAAATGATCACTCACCTTTAAGTCTACGTTTTCGGCTTTCAGTGACTTCTGAATCGAGAAGTAGAACCTTAGAACTGAATAAAATGTGTAAGAATAAGTGATAGCTTCGATTGTATTTATATCAAATCCATATTTAGAAAATTTCACGGGATTTCTAAATGGTATATTAAAAATTTGGCAAATTTCACGGGATTTTTGAATGGTATATTAAAAATTTGGTGAATCTCGCATGCTTATACAACGATATGTTGTAATTTTCAAGGCGAAATGTGTCCTCAAATGTAATTATTTTTTAATGTTATTGGTGAAATAGTCCTCATAAGCAACTATTTATAAATTTTAATTAGTGAAATGGGTCTTCACAAGTAACTATTTGTAAATTTTAATTGGCGAAATGGGTCTCGATACAATGTTGTTTTAATAGTATTGGCAAATATGTAGGTGTTTTATTACATGCTTTTGGGATTCCAGGTGAAAATATTAGTCGGTCCATTTAAAACACGTAGTTTAATATGACAAATTTGTTGCTTAAATATGCCTCATAAAATAAATCATTTGAAAATGGACATGCATTGGACCGATAATTCATAAAATCTGGGTGATTTGGACACCTATTGGGTGCGATTATTCGTCAACTTCAACTTGGCCGATTTCTAAAAGTCACCAATTGGGAAAGATTTGCCACTAAAGGTTTCCCTGGCTAGCTCCAAAAGCACGTCCACCTACACACAAGAAAGAAGGGAAATTTGTCGGCGCTGTATAGGGGCCTGCCTCAGTCAAACCCCCATTTTGGTGTTTCTGCCTCCACAGATAGCTAGACAACAATGATAGAGAAATATGTTATAAAGAAGTAAAGAAGGAAGGAATGAAAATAACACTACAAAATAATAAAGAGCTACTCAACCAAATCGTAAAGGAGAAGAGAGAAACATTACCACCTCCACCAAGAGCTCACTAGCCAATAGAGGATAAAGAAGGCTTGAACAATCACCACAGCCTCGACCATGATGAAGGGAGGACTCACAAAACCTCAAGCCCACACTGCAATGTCTTGCTTCACACTTGCTTTTTAGAGTTGATGGAGTGTTGTTGTTGCTGTAATGGAGTGCTAAAGTGTTGTTGAGAGTGAAGTGAAGGTTGAGAATGAAAAAAGAGATGAGTTGAATGCTTAGAGGATCCAAATGAAGTGAAGATAGATGAATTTGAAGGAGAAGATGGAATAGTCTGGAATTTTTGAGGTTGGTTAGTCAAAGAGGGACATTACAAATCATTCCCAATAGGAAGTGAAACTCTCCTGCCAACTTTAGACGCATGGATCTGTCGTGGACATAAGCGCACCATGTGGACATCTGCGTGCCGCACACGCATCCCCAACAAATATTTTTCTACCGACACAAAAGACAAATACCAAGTGGAAGGAAGTCAACCAGCTAAAGTGGAATTTTGACTTCGGATTTGGTTTTCTAAGGTGAGGATGTATGAAAGGATAATTTGCATAAGGGGTGCAAATTTGCTCATATACATAGAGAAAGAAGACCAAAATTTTGGAATCTATTTTATTTATGCCCCCAATGAATATAGGTAGAGATGTGAACTTTGGGATTGGCTTAGCAGGTTACCATATATCCCTTGGATCCTAGAGGGAGACTTTAACATGGTGGAGAACCAAGAGGACAAGTTAGGTGGAAAAGATATGGGTTGGAAAGGAAATGAGAGTTTTTTTGGTACAAGATGAAAACAAGCTCAAACTTGTAGACCCCATTGAAGGTACCAAAAAGGAGAGCAATGCCATTTGGTACACATGGTGCAACTATCAGAGTGGCAGTAAGAGAATCTACTACAGACTTGATAAATTTTATGCCAATAAGAACCTCTTTATATTTGACAAAATTGAGGGGGATAATATAAAGGTCAAAGTCACTTCGTGGACCTTATCAAATCACCATCCTATTTTAGCCAAAATTGTAATTGGGAGCCATGCTAGAACAACCAAAAGAAAATAAATAAGTTCATCCTTAATTCAAGCCTTTTGAAGGTGGACTGTAAAAATGCAATCTTTACCCTAAGGGAAATTAACAAATGGACCCTCCAACACAAAACAGCTATTGAAATATGGAATACCAATGTCAAGATTTGGCAAAGAATTTTTCAAACTATTGGCTAGCAGAAAGCAAAAGAGAGGAGGAAGGATGAAAACTGCCTTCAGGAAGGGCTCTTCAAAATAGGTCTTTGTAGACATGTAAAATTGACCTAACACTTATCACACACCCTAAATGAAATTTTCTCATCATCGACATCATTATCATCAAACATCACTGCATTTCACATCAATTGCATCTAAAACCCTACTCTCTCCTATTAATTGAATAATACAACATTATTTAATTAATTCACTTTTTTATCTTTTTTGACTAATTAAATAAATTACATTTATTTAATAAAGTCCTAAAACCTTATTTCTGTTATTAATTGAATAAAATGACATTATTTAATTAATTCACTTTTTCATCAATCTTGACCAATTAAATAAATTTCATTTTTTTAGTAAAGTCCTAATCTAACCTTATTCCTCCTAATTAGTTAAATAACACAAATTATTTAATTACACTACTAAATCACTTTATTCCCCAAAGTCGATTGAATTATTAAATCATAATAATTTAATTAACTCACTTTCCCTCCAAATTTGAATAAACTATTCAAATTATCATCAAATATCAAATCAAACTAAGACAACTTTGTTTGCAAAATTCAAACTTGATTTGCACATTCAACTCCAAAAAGGATTAATTAATTAAATCAATTAATTGAATTATCCTCACCAACTTTGAGCAAATTACTCTTAACATGATTTTCTCACCAACTTTCTTGAATCTCACAAATCGCTCTACATAATTTCCTCAATCCCATTGAAGGCTCAAATTGATTTCTTCAATTTCATGAATTGCTCCACCTATTTCATCAATTTCACAAATTGATCAACAACATTTCTTCAATCACATTGATCACGCAATCTACTTTGCACGAATTACTCATGTTTAAATCCTCTCAACATCTTTTGACTATCGATCAATATATTCTACAACATGATCCTGATCGTCCATTTCAAATCATAATTTCTATATAACAAACCTCTTTCCTCACAAAAAAGGATCGAACAGTCAACATTTACACAACGAAGTACTATTGATATTCACAATCACCATTGATAGAGCTTCAACATATCTTCGATCAACCAACACTCACATCGCATCAAATCTTTCTCAAACGCAACAATGGAGGCTTCACAATGATATGAACAACCCAACATTTTTGGAACACACTCCAACATGGGATGGTAACCTCTCTTTGTTTTGAATTCAATTTTATTATCATAGGATTTCATTATGTCTTTTCAAAATCTTAGAAAATAATTTCATGAGTGTAGGAATAGATCTAGATTAGTGTTTTTGATTTAGATTAGATTCTATTTCATTTTCATTTCTCTCGTTTATAGCATTTATGATTTCCCCCCTTAGACATTTTGGCATACCTAGTGGGACCATGGTCCCCAACACTAACAATTTCATGAGAAAATTTTGAAGTTACAAGTCCCGGAGGTGCTCTAGAAAAAAAATTCATGCACTGTTCCAAAAAATTTTGCACTTGCTTGTCAAAGATTTTGCACACTTGACCCTGAAACCTACACGTTTGCATTTTTTGATGCATTTGATTGATGACAGAGGGGCACTTGTAGGTTTTTTGTGCTTTTGCTCTCTAACAAAGGGCAGACTTGTTGATTTTCTTGCACTTTTGCTCTATCAAACCTATGTTTGAGATCTACAAGTTTAATTTGATTTTTTACAACTAATGGATCCCTCTTTGGAATGTGTGATAGGTATGAATGGTTATGTATGCAGGATTTGAGAAACCACTAACACATTTTCTGTAAGGGAGATGAACTGTCAAAGGAATCATAAGTTTCACAACTTCTTTATTTCAAAGTTAGGAATCTATTTATTTTGGTGCATAAAAATAACAACACATTTATTTTTAAGTGCTATAAAATGAACCATTTCAATGCTTTTTAAGTTAGGAATCTTTCGTTTTGGTGCATAAAAATAACAACACAAATGAACACTTCATTTTTGGTGCTTCTAAAATTGAACCATTTCAAAGATTTATAAGTTAGGAATTTTTATTTGGTGCATAAAAAGAACAACACAAATGAACACTTCAATTTTGGTGAGCTTCTAAAATTGAACCATTTCAAATCTTTCTATGTTAGAAATTTTTATTTGGTGCATAAAAAGAACAACACAAATGAACACTTCATTTTTGGTGCTCTAAAAATTAACCCTATCAAAGCCTTCTAAAATTAATAATTTTCATTTGGTACATAAAAAGAACAACACACAATTCATTTGGTGCTCTAAAAAAGTTTGTAACTTCCAAATTAACACTTGGAATGTTTGATTTCCTTTTTGACCATAGCGATTTCCTTTTTTTGATAGATGCTCACATTTATTTTTGTTGACCAAATAAGACTAGGACAAATTTAGAAACACTCAAATTTGGGTCTTAAAAATGAACAAATCATTCATTTGTGTGCATTTAGTGTTTGGAAAGCTAGATGGTTGTCTTCTCCCCTAGCACCTTTTGGCGATCTTGGGTGAGTGAAAACATCTTGAGCTTTGCATCTTTATTTTCAAAGTTTACCTTTTGGAGGGCCTACCTATTGAGATACATCCTGCACTGGAGAACTCATAGGTGACCTAAGCGGTACTCTCATTTTGGACCGCTATATAAATAGTTGTGGGTGTGAGGAAAGTTCTCACCTGTCGATTAAGACTATTTTATATTGACATCAATCTCCCCCAATATCTATGTGATACGTAAAATCCCACAAGGGCTGGGAGGCCTCTTAATTGAGAAAAATGCCACATGTATAGACACCCAAAAATCATAACCCCAAAAAATTACCAAGAGCCAAATGTTTTAGAAGCTACCCCTTTATCCTAAGACATTCTTTGAAAGTGGTGCATCATAATTTGCTTCTGAGAAGTTACTTTCCATGTTTGACTTCAGGTCCACGCCATAAGTTGCATGTAAAATCATCCCTTTAGGGCATGAGGCAAGCCTACCAAAAAGAATGGTTTCTATCTCTAGGGTTGCAATTTTTGTTTATGTAAAAGTTTCCAAAAACATTAAAAACCAACTTGACATCAAACTCTGTGCTTGATCTAGAAATAACACATCCAAATAAACACTAAACATGATGGTTGAATCACAAACCCTTTGACTTAGTGTATGATTTTAAGAGAATCCCTATATTTGCACTCTTTAAGGATCTCCTTAAAGGTTTCAAATATTTAGGCTTTAATTTCAGGCTACATTGGCTCAAAGTAAACATTGGAAACTATGGCTTTGGTATCAAAATTTCACAACTTAAAGCCATACACATGAAGGTCACACAAGTCCATGCTTTTTTGAGTCAATCAAATATTGTTATATCACTTGCCATACTCCAAACATAGAGAAATTGAGGAAAAACCAGCTTAAACTTGCAAAAATTTGGAGAAATATTGCTCAAACTGGAAACAAATTACATAGAGGCCACTATTGCACAAAATTCCATTGTAGTTGCCCCATTTTCTATCGCAGTTGCTAAAAATGCAATGTGTTTTCTCTCTGTCCCTGAAAAGCTACTGATAAAAATCTAGTGCATTTGACAAAACTTGCGCACTTGATGCAAAACCCATGCACTTGCTTCTTTTTGCTTGCACTTGCTTCTCATAATCTTGCACACTTGCCTAAAAACTACTTGCAATTGCCAATAAAGCTCACTTTTATCTAAGAAACTCACCACATTTGATACAAACATACAAAGGCCACACTTGCAAAATATCAATGCACTTGCTTCTCAAAAACCCGCACACTTGACAAATTTTAGGGTGCACTTGATAAATCTGGTTGCTTTTTTTCATTGTCTGTCACTTTTTCTCATAAACAATCACTATTGCTCTATCCTATTGGTAAATGAAAAAACAAATCAAAATTTGCTTATAGGATCGTTGTTAGAACGAAATAATCAGAAATCTAGATAGGTCATATAGTCCTTCATCCACTCTCACCATTCCATCCTACTTTTTGAAATCAAAATCAAAACAAACAAATCTAGATTATTCCCTCAATCGCAATTCTAAGATATCAATAATTACTTGGGACTCGCAGATAATTCAAGTAAGCTTTTCTACAACATATCCTCTAGAAGGAGAAGTGGGATATTAATCTAGGTTTTTCCATATTTTGACTTCTAAAAATAGTGCCACTTCCAAACAACACTCAAACCTTAGGGTCTTGAGCTTCATAAAAAACCATATCAAAGCATCCACACCTTCACCATATGACCATTTGGAAACCAGTTGCTTTGGTACAACAACCGAACCTTGTAGCAGCAATCCTCCAACCAAGTCTCACACATATCAAAGATGAACAAACTAATACAATTAACAATTTAAGGACCTTCATATTTCAGAAGAATGAAACACCCAACCAGTGGAGAAACGTAGCAAACATCTTAAATAAAGAGGAAGAGAAAGTAGACCTAGCAACCAAAAGACCTCCATTACCACCTCTTGTGTGGAAATAGACATACACCATTCATGATCTATGGCAAGAGAAAAATCCTTAAGTGAAAATCCATATTACGAATTTCAAAGAACCGCCCCTCTAAAGTTTACCAAAGGGTACATCTTGAGAAGATATCACACCTGTCAAAATCGACTAGACCATTTCTATTTGCACTTTTCAATGGGACAACCACCCTTAGATCTAATGTATTGAACCAAAAAACAAAAGCATTTCTTTTCCATAGTTAGGAGTCGTGAAAACGTTCACACAAGCTTGGCAGTTGTTTATGACAACTACGAGATCACAACATACGAAGAACATGGAAGTGAACAAGAAAAATGCCAGCATCCCACCAAAAAATACCATGAATGATGAAGGTGGCTCATGGGGCTATAGGCCAAGTGACCTTGAAACACCCCAAAAGAGACCTATGTATAGAGAAACATTCAGTGAGGAAGAGCTAAACCACAAATGACAAGAAGTGATAGAACAAAACAACCAGGACCCATAACGAGTAATCATAGAGGGGGTAGATACTGAGGAGGAGATAAATGATGAGGAACTATTTAAGCATTCCAACAACCCCAAGGTGCTCAAAATAATGGACAAATTGTTGAGAAAGGACCCAATTTGTACTTCTTTAATTTAGCATAGAGTGGTGCTAAACTACTAGTAGAGTTTACCATGGAGGCCCTCAAGGATCCTAATATTATTCCCTTAGGGGATAACTCAGTTGTGAGACAGATGACCGAACCCATATAAATTCCAAACATCCCACCCGTATTCTCACAAAACAATGGTCAAACCAAGGAAAACCCCTTGTACAAAAAACCAACTCAAATCGAACAAGTGGTAGTGGCACAACAGTATCAAGGAGGTCCATCCCAATACGTATAACAAAGAAACAATCCACCTCCCAGACAATATGTACCTCAAAACACTTTAAATGTCAACCCTTCCCAAAACTCACAGTACAATCAACAAGGTGGACCACATGGTCCCCTTCCAAATCAATACCATCAACAAGGTGGAACACAGGGTCCCCTTCCATTCAACCCCAACAACAAGGTGTGCCACAGGGTACCCTTCTCCAGTCATCCCATAAACAAGGTAACCTGCTAATGCACCATTAGGGAAACGTTTAGTATAGTCTGTCCCAACAATAAGGTGTGTCATAGGGAACCCTTCTTCAATCGTCCCACCAACAAGGTAACTCGCCAATGCACCATCAGGGAAACCTTTACTATAGTTCATCCCAGCAACAAGGTGTGTCATAGGGCACCCTTCTTCAGTCATCCCACCAACAAGGTAACCTACCAACACATCATTAGGGAAACCTTAGTATACTATGTCCCAACAACAAGGTGTGCCGCAGGGTACCCTTCTCCAGTCATCCCAACAACAAGGTAACCCACCAACGCACCATCAAGGAAACCTTTAGTATAGTTTGTCCCAACAACAAGGTGTGCCACAAGGCAACCTTCTCTAGTCATCCCATCAACAAGGTAACTCACCAATGCACCATCTTGAGGAAACCTTCAACATAGTTTGTACCAACAACAAGGTGTACCATAAGGTACCCTTCCCAATTCATCCTACCAACAAGGTAACCCGCTAATGCATCAACATGGTAACCTCCAGCATACTTCATCCCAACAACAAGGAGCTAACCCTCCTTACACACAACAAGGACTTAACCCGCCCTATGTTCAAAACAACTACCGAGGGTCAATACCCCATTGTATCCAACTTATGACCAAACGAATATTGTGGGAAAACAAGGCTATTACACACAAGGCTCACAAATAAATATACTGCAAACAAAGATGGATCTAAAACTAGAGGCCATCACCCAATAGATAGTAGACATGCAGGTAGGAAAACAAAAGAATACCTACACCCTTCAAGAAATATTCTCATTCCCATTCGATCGCTCCATCACTACACTACCTTTTCCAAAAAAAAATGAGATACCCAAGTTCGACAAGTACAAGGGAAGAGGAGATCTAGTAAAGCATGTACGATACTTCGCAGTGTCATGTATGGAGGTACAAAACAACAACACTTACCTCATGAGGCTCTTTCCATGTAGCCTTACAGGTCATGCTATGGAGTGGTTCTCCCACCTGTCACTAGGAATCAAAACCTTCAACGAACTATCTAGAAAGTTCATAACACACTTCTCATTTAACATAGAGCAAGATGTTACCATCACAAATTTGTACAAAATTAAGAAAATTCAAGGTGAAACTTTCACCTCATACCTTCAACGATGGAATCATAAGGCTAGTCGATGCAAATCACCTATTCTCGATAAGCATCTAGTTGACATATTCATTTCAAATATCCAAGTAGAATTCAACTACCAACTTACTATGTTGTGTCCTGCAAGCTTTGAAGAAGCCATTGAGAAGGGACTGCACATAGAAAGGGCCCTCATATCAAGATAAAAAAAAATGAGATATTCCTTCTAGTTCAAACAAGAAACCTAAAGTCTCGGCCAAAAACAAGAACTTTACAAATGATGGAGTGGTTGATGCTAGAGCACTATGGAACACACAAAACACTCCTCAAAATAGACCATAGCTGGCACAAACAAACTATGTTCCAAATAGCACTCAAAACAATCAAATTACCTATCCCAAGAATAATCAGGTTGTTAATCAACAAACGAATCAAGGAGGGAAACAGAGGCAATATGATCAACCTAGGAGATAGTTCACAGTACTAGGTGAGTCACTTTAGACGATCATACGAAAGCTAGTAAAAAAAACCTCATCAAGCTTAAAGATCACCCAAACTATGAGGAACCTAGCTCCAAGACACCATGGTATAATGAGAAAGACTTGTGCAAATTCCATAAAATCAAAGGACACACAACAAACAATTGCATGAGACTCAAACACCTCATCCAAGACATGATAGAAAAAGGAGAAGTGGATGTTGAACATCATCCTGGAAACAAGGACCTTCAAATATACATGAACCCAATCCCAAACCATGCTAAAAGGAATGACAAAGGAAAGGAACAAGAGTACCACAATGCTAACTACACATGCGGTGAAACAGTTTAGGAATCCTCTCACAAGTAGATGATAATAGGGAAAATGTAGTAACAATACACGGTAGAGACAACAATTGTAACATAACTACCTATCAAGGGAGAGTTACAATACAAGGAGCCCCACCCAAACCCACAATTAAGACATCAAATGACTACAACATTGTTGAGTAGCTAAAAAACTCCTACCTTAATCTCAATCCTAAAGTTACTAAAACTATCACCCGCACATAGGGAAATATTGGAAAAAGAATTGAAAACATTGGTCCCTAACAACCTTAATCCTAGTTAGTTCCAATCCATGGTTAGAAAAATTACGGCCAACAATCATTTAGTATTTTCAGAGAAAGATCTTCCACAAAGAACATTCCACAACCAAGCTCTATACATAGAGGTTGGTGTCCACAAGAACATGGTCAAGCGGGTATTGATAGATAATGGTGCGCGTCTAAAAATTTGTACCTTAAAATTTGTCAAATAGTTGGGGTATTCTGACAATGTGATAGAAAAAGAAAAGAGTATCACTATAAGGGTCTATGATGACCTTGAAAGGAATTCAGAAGGGACAGTCAGGCTACTAGTGCAGATAGGAACAACCATTATAGAAACTACATGTCAAGTACTTGAACTTGAGTTGTTGTATAACCTCCTCCTAGGACGCCCTTGGATCCATGCACTACAAGTAGTACCATCAACCTTTCACCAATGCCTAAAGTTTCCACATGAAGGAAAAGAGGTGACCCTATATGTCAATCTTGAACCTTTCCACTCCTATGCAAAGCTGGAGGAGAGGTATAATAAGATCCAACGCATACCTAGCAATGACATAGCCTTCCACTCATTCCAATATTTTGACCCTTTCATGCTACCGTCGACCTCAACCGAGATCACATCAAATGAGAAATTGAAAATGGAAATCAAGGTTGAAGTATTGGACAGAGGTAATGGAAACTACCACTTCAACCAAGCATTATGCATTGGCATGCTTCCACCAACACCCAAGGTCTATGGAGGTCTGAAAGATATCAAGCATACTTAGACAGTGCAAATGATAACTAAACCCATGATCTTCACCAAGTGGGGGGACATGAAGGATGAAGAAATATTCAAAGAGTATTTCTCATCCATGATTTACAAGGACGACCAGAAAGAATAAAAAAACCCACAACCCATTCTAATTTATCCTAGCAGTAGAGGATATCAATGATCTAAATGAATGGGGTGTCAAGGAACAAGTGGCCTTGGGAACTACACAAACAAGGCCAATCAGAGCTTATCATAGTGGAACAAAGAAAGAAAAATATGGGACTAGGTTATAAGCCAAAAGATGTGGTTACTCCAAAAACCAAATGAACCTCTTTTAAGAAATGAGAAACTTCTGCTAGCGTTAAGGCACTGGATATCTACCATATCATGGACAACGATTTACCCATTGAAGAATTATTTGATAACTTTAGCATTGATAGGTCCCCTCTCCAATATATCAAAACCATTCCCAATATCTATTACCATTCTGGAATAGACTCTAACGAATACGAATGGGATTCTCCTTCATCACCTGATATGATTCCCCCACTTCTAGCAATCACAACCTAGACACCCATTGGGAAAAAGATACCATATCCATACTAACCCTTTCGACAACCTCCATAAGTGTTGCGGATAATGATAATAGCCTACCACTCTACCACCCACAACTCATAGATTGGGATCAATGACAACATCACCTTTTTTGGATCAATTCTAGAATGATGAGGAAATGACAAAGTTCATGGGACTTCGAATAGACATACTAGCAAGAGATCACAAAGCAGGGTTTGTTATGGAGCTTGAACAAGATGCATACTTCAATGGAGAGATTGAATCTTCTAGTCACAAAAATGAAAGAGAAAACATAAAAATAAACGTGTGATCCCCTGGAGAAAACCACCATGTAGCTCTATTGGATTTGAAAAAGAAGAAAGAAATGACGAAACTAGAGGTGAAAACCTCCCCGAGGCACTTAAAGATGGAGGGTTCAATCTCCCCGTATCAGAATATCAAGAAAGATCAATGCTCCTAGTAGAAGAAGTAGAGTCCATAAATGTTGGCATAGCAGAAGACCTGAAGATAACATACTATGCAGAATCACTTGATCTTGAAGAGAAAGAAAACTTCACAACTTTCATCAACACCTGAAAGGTAAAATTTGCATGGACCTATGTAGATATGCTTGGACTAGATCTGACACTAGTGGTACATCATCTAGCCATCTTCCCTGGAGCAAAGCCTATCAAGCAAAAACTCAAAAAAATGCATTCTCAGATAGCATTATTGGTAAAGGTAGAGCTTAAGAAGCTACTAGATGTAGGTTTCATTAGACCTATTGATTATTTGGAATGGATATCTAATCTAGTACCAATATAAAAAACTACTGGAGGCATAAGGATCTGTACAGACTTCAGGGACCTGAACAAATCCTTCCCAAATGATGACTTCCCCCTTCCAAGTATAAACATGATCGTGGATCTAACAGCAGGGCATGAGATGCTATCCTTAATGGATGGTTTCTCTAGATATAACCAGATAAAAATCTCTCCATATGATCAAAACAAAACAACATTTACTTGTGCTTGGGGGACATTATGCTGGAATGTAATGCCATTTGGTCTAAAGAACGTAGGGACAACATATCAAAGAGCAATGATGACCATCATCCATGATATGCTACACACAATCATGGAAGACTATGTGGATGACATCCTAGCAAAGTCAATCAAAAGGGAAGATCACTTGAACAATATTGCAAAGGTGTTTGATTGGCTTGAGCAATATAATTTGAGACTCAACCCTAAGAAGTGTGTGTTTGGAGTAACATTTAAAAAGTTGTTAGGCTACATAGTGTCAAGAAGGTGGATCAAAGTGGATCCTATAAAGGTAAAAGCTATAATAGAGATGTCTCCACCAAAGACATTGAAACAATTGAGGAGTTTACAAGGAAAGCTACAAAAAATTAGGTGATTCATCGCACAAATCGTAGAAAAATGTCACCCTTTCACTCATCTCCTGCACAAGGACATCACCTTCAAGTGGGATGGGAGATGTGACCAAGCATTCCAGCAAGTCAAGGAGTACCTACTTACTCCTTTACTCATGCCACCTATTTTAGATAAGGAAATGGTACTTTGCGTATCTACCACACAAGCAACATTGGGAGCTCTTCTAGCCCAACTAGATGATGATAACAAAGAAAAAGCGGTCTACTACATCAGTCAAACACTGGTGGGATATGAAATGAACTATTCACCCATAGAAAGAGCATGTTTCTCAAAAAAAATCTTAAATAGGAAGGTAAAGTTGATTTCAAAAGTAGACCCAATGAAGTACCTACTAGCAAAGGCATCCCTAACAGGTTGAATCGCACAATGGGTGAGATCCTGGGTGAATTTGATATAGAGTATGTGGATAGAAGAGATATCAAGGGACAAATCATAGCAGACCAATTGGCCGAAGCACCCCTAGATGATCACAAGCCTCTCAAAGTGTACTTTCCAGATGAAAGCATCCTCATGACAGAATAGACATGCCATTGGACTCTATACTTTGATGGGTCCCACACTCAACATGGCTTTGGAGCAGGTGTTATATTTCTCACACCACATGGAGATAGTATACCCAAGGAATACATGATCACTTTCCCATGCACAAACAATATCTTAGAATATGAAGCTTTGATCACAGGGCTAAAAATGGCCATTGAGTAGAGAATTAAAGAGCTAAGTGTCTTCAAAGACTCTCAGCTAGTGATCAGATAGGTGAACGATGAGTACTAGAAAAAAGATGAAAATCTAATGCCATATAAAAGGATGGTGGATAGCTTAAAGGAATACTTTATCACAATAACCTTTGAACAATTTCCTCATATCAACAATAGAGTTGTTGACGCAATGGAAACAATAGGCTCACTACTTGATATTCCAAAAAATGTTCCTAAGTATGAGTTCCTCGTAGAACAATTGCTTGTACTTGCATTCAACATCCCAAAATCAAAATTGGTATGTGTTGTTGTTGGTCCTAACTCCCCATGGTACCAAGATATGTTTGACCACATCCAACACAGTATCATACTAGACCTAACAACCACTCAAAAGAAAACCTTCATCCGTATAACTTCCCATTTTACAATCCTAGGAGATACCCTATATCGTCGTAGCCTAGATGATATGTTACTCTAGTGTCTTAAAGCAGAAGAAGCACAAACAACCTTACAAGAGGTACATGAAGTTGTTTGCAGGTCCCACTCTAGCGGACCTAACCTAGTCTAGAAACTACTTAGAACGGGGTATTATTGGCCCTCCATGGAACATGAATGCATTCAATATTCTAGAAAGTGTCATCAATGCCAGCAGCATAGCGACCTTGTTCATGCACCAACACAGGAGTTGAGACCCATCACAACACCATGGCCTTTCTCACAATGGGGATTCGACCTGGTAGGTAAGATTTCATCGGATTCATCTAATGGGTACAAGTTTATTATCAAAACAATAGAGTATTTCACTAAACATTTGGATAAAGGAAATTCCATTGACCTACATCGCTAGAAAATAGATATCAGAATTCATTTTGAATTATCTGATATGTAGGTATGGAATTCCCCAAACGATAATAACAAACAATGGAACCCCATTCAAAAATCAAGACATCTAAGAACTATGCTCCTAATTTTATATCTAGCATAGATTTTCCACTCCCTATTACCCCCAAGGAAACAGTCAGGCTGAAGCATCTAATAAAACCATAATGAAAATACTCAAAAATACTATTACTGAAGTTAGTTGTGATTGGCATTTGTAGCTAAACCCAACCCTATGGGCTTATCGAACCAACATTTGAACACCTACAGGTGCCACACAATTTTCCTTGGTATACGGGTCAAAGTTTGTCTTACTTATCAAGGTTGAAATCCCCCCATTGTGAATCTCATTAAAAGGCATGGTCAACAATGAAGAATACTAGGTATCTAGGCTAAATGAATTGGAGCTCCTAGATGAAAGGCGTTTGAACGCGTTAAACCATCTGCAGGTTTAATAGAATATGCTCAAATAAAGCTATGGAAAAAAGATCAAGGACATGAATTTTTAGGTCGGTGACCTAGTCCTCAAAGAGAACCAGAAGGTAAAACTGAATCAAGACAGAAAAGGTAAGTTTGATCCCAACTAGTTAGGCCCATTTATCATCATAGCAAGCTATGACTCTAGGGCTTATCAGTTGGCTACTCCTAAAGGAAAACCCTTAGCTGAATCACTAAACAACAACCACCTCAAGAAATTCTACACATAAAGCACATTAGAATACCCCAGGAAAAAGGGTAAAATCCAAAAAAATGGAAAATGATAAAAAATACAAAAAAGTAAAAAACAAAGAAAAACAATAAAGAGAAATAAAATGTTCTTTAAGTGAAAACCACTTTGTGACACTTCTAGAACAAGTACCATAGTGAAAACCTGGAAAACAGATGATATGCTTGAATAATACTAACATCATTATCTATCAGTAATATCCACAACATCCACCCATTCGTCCCATAATAAAACATGTATTCAACCATGGCTTGTGACTAATTGAGGAAAGACGTCTTATCTTCAACTAGGGGAAACTTCTTGAGGCTGGTAGTGGATTAGATCCTTGTGTGTCCTATCATGGTCAAAACAACAAAAACAAAAACATCTAGAAAACAACAACAACAACAAAAAACATTCGAAAAACATCAAAAACAAAACAACGTCATTAGATTATTCCTTCACTCAAAAAGTCTAAGATATCAAAATTTTCTTGAAACTCATAGTTGTTGATGATGTTTTCTGCACAGCAACAACTCAGACAGAATATAATATCCTATCTCACTTAAAAGTTAAATATCTATTAGCAAGCCTCAAGAGATAACCCCAAGGTCTCTAATGTTAGGTCTTGACAATGACTAAACAATTTAGTGATAAATGTGAAAATGTTGGTAATCACAATGGCACCTTACTACAAGCAAAATATGGAATCTCAATTTATCAGATCCAACAATATGATGATACTTCAATCCTAAGTTTAATCCAATAATCAAAGAAATAACAAAAGATAAGGGTTTCAGAGAGATTTCCAAAATTAATATTAAACCTAAGATTAATAATGCAAATGATCAACACTCGAAATGGACCAATCCCTCAAAATTGATTTCTACTTGACCCAGATGGATCTACAATCTTATAGAAATAGTGCAATCTTCTAAGGTGTTAATATTTTCAAATCATGAACATTCATTCAAACAACCCTATTGAAATTGAAATGAATAAACCCTCACAATTGAACTAAGCACAATAAATATAAACTCCAGGCTAACTTTGCAAAGAAACTAACAATCAGTTGGGTGTGAAAAGTATGGACCGGGGATTGTTGCAACACTTCAAATATCAAACCATAAACACCATTGAATCAAATCTAATTCTAAATATCAACTTTTCTCAAAGCTATTCTAAAGATAGAATAACCAGAACCATGCAAGACAAGAAGAACACAAGTATGGCACCAAATCACAATGTCATTACTTGCATCAAATTATCCACTGTAGCAACAATTCTAGCTTTCTGTTACAATATTTTCTTGAGAGAAACTAATTGCTAACTCCTTCTCTACTTAATTCGCTCTAACTATTTTCTATTTGTCTATGTCTAAAATTCTTCTTAACCCTTACAAATGAGGCAAAATGCCATATTTATAGAACCCCCCAAAACATGTCGGCCTAAATAGGATTTTACAATAATAATTAGGCACAACAAGTTGGCCAAGACAAATTCAAAATGAGATAAATATGCATTAAATGCATGAACTTCATCCAGGTCGGCCTAGGATCTCCAATGCAGCTCGAACCAATACATGGAAAAATAATAGGGAATCACAAATGTCGATGTAGCCAATCATTAACTACCTTCCCCTTTGTCCTTATTCTGATCCAACATTTCATGAACCTTCAAAATCACCCTATCCAAGTCAGCCACAGGTGGTAACGGAAAAACCCTAAGTCATCTCTCAATTGATGCAATTTCTTCCCTTGACTGTTTCACCGACTTATCCCAATCCACCTTATATGTTAGGTATTTGTCAATGACAACAATGTATGTGGCTGCATCATCCAACTGGTGCTCAGAAACAAAATAATCATTAATTGGGGCATAAACATCATGCCACCATTTTCTCAACTATTCCAAACTCAAATACTTGGGAACAATATTCCTTCTCCCTATCATAATCTCGAAGAAAGCAATGGATCCATTATACACACCAGCTAGGGTATCATCAATTTGCCTCCTCTGTTTGTAAATCTTTTTCAGAACCTTCTGCCTAATTTGCAATGCTTCAAACCATTCCCAAGGTTCACCATCTCTGGAGGAAGGAAGAATTTTATCACTAACTAGCTTATCCCTAGTGTACTCCATGATAGTTCTGGTTTTCTCCAACAAGAGATTTGTATCTTCCTTATAGCACACTTCCTTCAACCAATCAGTTGCCCTTATAGCATCCTTCCCTATTGACAAAATATCCTTAATGGCCTCATTACCTTTGGTTCATACCCCTTGCAGCCAATTTGCAGTGGCAAGAGTGGAAGCCTTCATCTTTTCCAGCTCGGTGATGGTCTCTTGAGGTAAAGGCTTTGCAACAAAAGTAGAAGGGTTAATAGATTGCAGGGTCTTCATCAAATCTTCCAAGCATTTCCTGATATTCTCATTTTCCTTCTTAAGCTCCTGCTTGGTCTTTATTTCCTTCCTCAACCTGCCCAAAATGACTGCACTAGAACCCTGATAATCTTCAATATGTTGCTCAATGGATGTAGGCCCTAGATTGAAAGTCTAAAAATTATAATATTTTCCAGTCACATCATCTCCACTCTTATCTGGAGTAGGGGTTGCAATGTGGATAACTCTATTGCTCGCCTCATCTCTTTCAATCCTTGAAATCACCCTAGCCTTCTTTTTACCTTTATCTTTTCCAATCTTGGCTAACAGCTCATCCCAATTCACTGGAGTGTCTTGCACAACAACCTGTTTTCTCCTTATTTCCTTGTCCAGCCAATCAGGGATAGTGGATTCCAATTGCACTTCACTTTGTTTCTTTTTGTCTTGCTGGTCTTTAGGTGCCTCTTCACTCAAACCTTGCTTCTCAGGAATCCCTCTCTTGCTTTCCTTCTCTTCAACATGTTCTTCCTTATGCTCAGGGGATGGAATCTTCTCAGCCTCTTCTTCTCTTGGAGGGACCTCTTTAGTTTTAACAGGGGAATCCACATAAGATACTAAAGGAGACTTCACTAACTTATCAATTTATGCCTCTGCACTATAAAGTTATCCCTCATGAAATTCTTCTCCTTCAGTATCTAGATGATCTTCAACATTTTCTGACTCACCTGGTGTGCCTTGAGCTTCATGAGCGGAAGGAACATCATCATGTCGCTCCTCATGAGAAACAACTGGAGGAAGCTCTGCTTTTGGCACACTATCCTTGGGAGAAGGAGTCCTAGACCTCCTTGTGTACACTCGTGCCTTCTCCTCTGAGCTTTCTACATTAACCATCGGTGGGGTAGCTTCTTTTTCTCCTACCTTGGAGCTTTCCTTATGTGACAGCCTTATGACTCTTCTCCTTTTGGGCACTGGAACATCAACTTCAAGACCCTACCTTTCTGTTTCTTTCTACTCAAACCTCTTAGTCTTTGTCCTCTTCTTAGCTATTGGCTTTCTCTACTTTTCTGTTTCTTGAACTTCTTCCTCCTGAACACCTTTTATCTTGAGTTTGAAAGGGGAATCTAGCTTACCCTTTCCCTTAGGATCTTGTTCAGTTGACTCTTCAGAAGTGGAGTGGGGATCCAAATCTCCCATCAGCTCATAGGTGCACTATACACCTTCATTCTCCATCTCCCACAATTTGTGCCTCAGCCACATTCTAGTGAATTTGGTGACTGGATCCATCAGTTGTTTTAGCTCTGTCTTTTCTTCTTCTAGCCAATCCACATCACCAATTGGCCTATCTTTTATTGCCTCATAAGCATGGTCCTAAATAAGGTTTCCATCATCCTCGAGCTGATCAGGCACTACCTTCACATTGTATAAACAAATTGATTCAACTGGAAGGTGAGAGAAATTCTTCTTCCTGACCACAAATTCATCATTGTAGTTAGCCCAGTAGTCCTCCAAATCAACCTTATGGCTATACTCTCTACTGGCCTTCTTTTGGGCTTCACCTGTGATATAAAATCTGGACCTCTTGGAATGGAAAGATAAGCCAAGAGTACTAATTTCTTCTTCTGAAACATGGGCAGAACCAATGGAAGGACAAGCCTCTCCAGTGCCAATCCTTAATGGGAAATCCCCACCAAAACCATTCTTATGCTTGTCTCTCTTGACAATGGCATCAGAGTCACATATCTATCTAGTGACTTCCAGAAGTATGATGTGATCAGTAGGGTATCTTGGAAGTCCATAAGGATCCCTTTGAAAACCATCAATCCGAATGTAGGAGAAAGTTGGGAACTAAATAAACCATGCCCCATATTTCTTGATGAGTTCTTTTGCTTGATCTGAAATTTTGACATGTTCTGCACCTTAAAGTAATCTGGTGATATGCATGGTGAATGCATCATTCATCCTCCTATAGCTCGAGCTTCCTAGGTGCAATTGAGGGTAAACCTCATAGATGATATCCTGTCCAAAGGTGCCCCTTATACTCAATCCTTTGTAGGGGTGGAATCTTGCAATTGCGTAGACCAAATATGAGGTCATTGTGAAGGTCTTTGTTTGCAACACATTGGACAACTTCCCATGAATTACTTTGCTAATGACTCCTACCTAATGGTAGTCAGTCTTATCCTATTCCATCCTTACAATCACATGGCACATCCAATTCTCAAACATGCCAGCATTCTTCAATCCAACCACCCTGCTAAGAAGACTGATGGCATCATAATATTCTTTCTTGAACTTTTCCTTGAATAACTCTTTAGGCAACTTGGAATAGTCAGACTTGGGCTTCTCCAACCAGTAATTGATAAGCTGTTGTGACTTCACAGTTTGTTCATCGTAGAACTCCTGAGTTGCCTTCATGTTGAATGCCACCACATGAGATCTGTCTAGCATATCAAAAGTTTGGGCAATGGAAACAGGGTTGATATTTGCTACAACTCTCCCTTGAGGACCAATAATTCTTTGTGTGTCCTGATCATAGTTCCTGACACACTCAAGGACTAGTTCATAACACTGCACTATGGAAGGGTAACTAGCTACATGTGACAAGCCTGACTCCTTCATCCTTCTAGCCACCAAAGGAAGATCCTCTATTGCCATTTTTCCTTTAAATTCTTCGTAATCCAACAATCTAACATTTGTATCAGTCACCTTAGACTAGATTGATGTAATTTTACTCTCAGGGATCCTACTCTTGATGTCCATTTTGATCCTTTCTGCCTCAGATACTGAGGATCCCTCCACTGTCCTGCTAGATTCAGCCTGCACTCAACACGAAAATCATAGTAAAAACCACAAGAAAGCACTGTTAATCCATCAAAACATTGTTAGAATGAACCTCATACAATCAAGCTATTATTAAAACTCATATAAAATGATCTTGATAAACTTTGGGTTTCAGGACCATCTGCGGAATTTGAGCCATAGAGGAATTTCGGGAAATTCTAGATGAGGCAGATTCCAAAGGAATAATTATGAAACACCTACTAACAATTAAATCTGATCATTACCAGTCAATAAACCACATAGGAGATCACGAGATAGCATGAATTAATCATAAAATGCAATAAAAATCACTAACACATCACGCTATTCCATATTTCCTTACATTTCACCAAATTTTGGGAAAATCCACCAGAGACAGATTTCTGCGAAGGGGAAGACTCTTCGTAAACTTCAGAAAATCTAGGTGGCACAGGACTTTGAGAAAATCCAAGGTCAACGGAAATCCACAGATAAGGTAAAACTCTGAAAGCATGCAGATTCTGGGAAATCAAAGGAAATCGGGAAAACGGAGGAGGTCAGGAAAATCTGCCAGAGCCGGAAAATCCGTCGGAGACAAAAAATCCCAAATTGAGGACGAAACCCGGATTGCGACATAAAACCACGATATCACTCAGAACACCAGATTGATCATGAATTTTTAAGATTTAAGCTTAGGGAAAATTTAATACGGGCTTTCTATGGATTCTCTTAGCACTCTAAGCTAGTAGGGAGGCGAACTAGGGTTAAATGGTAATGCCCTAAGTTTCAAACCTTATACATCCGCCATTAGCGCACAGGCAAGCTCAAAATTTAAACATTTCGACTGCTAATTCTTGACTAGGGGATTACTCACAACTCTCAAGCAAGATACATCAAAATGCAAATAAACAAAGGACCTCAAAACTCACTTGGGAGATGATAAATAAAGCAAATGTTGGGCAGCCCTAATCATGAAATGATCCAATACTCAAGAATTTGAACACCAATAAATTTTATAACACCAAAGCCTTATCCACAATCACCAATTAGAAGCAAGACAATCAAAAACATACCATTATAAAGTGGAAATCGATCTCAGAGACAACAAATGCAAATTTAATGGCGTCCACAAAGAACAGCGGCAGGAATACATAAGAAATTGCCACTCAAATCCACAACTCACAAACTTAACGCTTCAAATCCAAATCCATCACTTCTTAGAATACACTCCTCAGCTCAATCGATGGCAAACAAGAAGCATAATAGTGCAAAAGACCTAAAAGAGTGGTTAAATACATCATTTACCAAAGGTACAGACAACATTAATGCTGATCAACAAGACAGGTTGGCGAATCCGAAAACCCGACGATAGGATGGAATCCGGAAAAATCCAGACCACGTAGAATTCCATGAAGATCGAAAATCTCTAAACCACAGTGTCCAGCTGGAGTCCTAGTAGGATCCGGGAAAATCCATCTGGGGTGGAATGTCCCGAACTTCAGTGAAAACCCGAATTTAGCTCAAAATTAAAGATCATAAATGAATAACTTAGGGGAATGATTTAGGAAATCAACATAAACATTTAAGCACATGCCAAAATAAGAAAAAACCTCAAAATGAAAGGGCCAAGACACCAAAACCAAAGCAAAAGAGGGTCCCTGCTTTCAGCGGGGCGTGTGTACGAAAACTGCACAAAAAATGGCGACTTCTGCTGGGAAAATTCTCCAGAGCATTTGATGGTGAATAGGAATTGGGAACCCAGAATCTCCGGTTTCATTCTCACTATCAAACAAACAAATCATAATGCAAAGATTTAAAGAATCAGAACCAAAGGGTAGACCGAACCTTCCATAAACTAAAAATCCAAGTGTGTGCATATGAGTTCATTTCCCTCCTTAAGCTACTACAGGAACCAATCTTAGTTGAGTCAAGCTATGTAAGGATTCTAACTTCAAAAGCAACCTGGATAGGGCCTCGCTACCAGTTAGGCATCCATAGCCCCGACAAGGTTATCGTTGTGACTCTCCTGAACATAGCTCTATTGTCAGTTAGGCATCTATAGCCCCGATAGAGATATTCAGATACTCCTGATAAGTTGAATTCATTCTTTTGATTTTCAATATTTCACTTTTCTTTCTTTTGATATTCTTTCTTTTTCATTTTTCATTTCAACTTGTGAATAACGAAGTTCACACTCAGGACCAAGAATCACAGTGGCGCTGAAGCAGAAATAAGATTTTTCACTTGACAGGACTTCACAAGGATCCCATGGCAACATCAGGATTCTTAAGATACATGAGAGATATAAGATTTCAGAATACTTCAAATTCAATTCAAAACCAGTGACCCATCTTCTATAAATCAAACATTGAGACTATTGGCAATAGCAAAGACTTCAACCATCCTTTCAAGATACAAGACCAAAGTCCACCAATAAAATACTTAGAATAATTCCAAATAATGATATATTTGCCATGCAGTTGCAACACATCCAGGAGAAAACTGAGAAACCTCCAAAGAAAGAGCAAAACCAAAAACAAAACAAACCAAAAGCAAACCTACACTAACCAAAAAAAACAAAGCAAAGCGGAAAGGGAAACCTAATCTAACCAAAGCAAAGCAAAGCAAACAAAAAAGAAAGGAAACCTAATCTAACTATATACAAGACAAGAGCTAAAAAAAAATCAAGACTGGAAATAATGCTTCAAATACTGCCCATTGACAGGCAGTGGGATATTCTCTCCAGTGAGAGTTTTCAAATGGAAAGCATTATCTCCCATAATTTCTGAAATCTAGTTAGGACCAAGCCAAAGTTTATCAAATTTTCCATGCTCCCCCTTATGGTCATGGGCTTTATCCCAGTAAAGAACCAAGTCAGAAATCCTAAAAGATTTTACCTTGGCTCTTTTATCAAACCATCTCTTGACTACCCCCTGATGTTTAGCAAATTTTTCCAGGGCTTCGTCTCTCTTTTCTTCAAGGTGTAACAATTCAACAAGTTTGGCTTCACGTCTATCTCCCTTATCATAATATTCATTAATGAACTGCAAAGTGGGGATCTTTAATTGAATGGGAAACACAGATTCTAATCCATCAACCAGGTGGTAAGGTGATATTCCTATGGAAGTCTTATATCTTGTGCGATCTACCCAAAGAGCAAATCTAAGTTGGGTATGCCAATCTTTCAGATTTCTTTCTAATAGTTTTCGGATAACAATCAAGAGATTTTTGTTGGAAGATTCAGCCAACCCATTACCTTGAGGATAATAGTTGGATGCAAACTTAATGATAATCCCATGATCAAAATCCCAATTAGAAAACTTTAATGATGAAAATGCGGGACCATTATCACAAACTAAAGACATAGGACATCCAAAATAGTTAATGATACCTAATTCAAGGAAATTAATTACTACCTCTAAAGTACACTGCTTGCAAGCAAGATCCTTGGTCCATCTTGTAAAATAATCAGTGACAGTAAGGATATACTTGTGACCAGCAGAGGAAGGCGGATTGATTGGACCTATGAAATCCATCCCCCATTGTGCAAAAGGTTTTACCTCAAAGACTGGTTGGAGTGGAAATGCTGCATACTTCTCTCTGGCCGCCGTAGTCTGACACACATGACAAGTTCTGATGTGGTTGTGTGTATCCTTGAAGAGTGTAGGCCAATAATAACCAGCTCTCAAAATCTAGTTCGTTGTAGAGGGTGCTAATCCATGGCCTATACCATATCTGTCGTGAAATTCTAACATCACTCTTTCAGACTCTGCCTTTCCTAGGCACCTTAAGTACACACCCTCATGATTTTTCTTATATAGGGCAGCTCCCTTTAGCATGAAACTATCATTCTTTAAGCGCAACGCCCTTCTTTGTACTGCATTAAGAAGATTAGGGCATCTCTGAGTCAGGAGATAATGAATAATATCATCGTACCACTTGCTAGGAGAAACATCCTCTAAATTGTAACTCTGAGCTATAAGGTTAGGGCATGTCTCTGCCATTATCTTTGTAAGTCCTTGCCCTCTTGCCAGCTTCATGGGTTGAATCTTAATATCATACTCTTGTAACATAGTTACCCACTTGGCTCTATGTTCCACCAGCTCATTCTGCATTAACAATAGCTTAACTGCAGGATCAAGAACTATAGCAAAGATTTTGTTTCTGAGGATATAATGCCTAAATTTATTTATAGCTCAGACCAAGGCATAGACCTGCTTTTCCACACTTGGGTATCTAAGCTCTGAATCCTTCAATGGTGCACTCATGAAAGCTATGGGATGTTCATTACCTTGGTCAAACTTCTGAGTTAACATAGCAGCACAGGAGTGATCGAAAGCAAACAAATATATATAGAATGGTTTAGCATAGTCTAGACTTACCAAAACAGGAGCTTCAACAATACCCCTTTTTATCTATGCAAATGCTTCCTTTGCTTCTGCATTCCATTCAATTTCGGCCTCCTGCTTCAACATTGCATTCAGTGGCTTAACTATTTCTGCGAACCCAGTGATGAACTTCCTCACGAAGTTGATCTTGCCAAAGAATGATTTCATTTCTTTCTTGCTAGTAGGTGGTGGGATCTTGAGTATAGCTTCTATTCATTCCAGATCAATAGAAATTCCCTTTTCAGAGAGAACATGCCCCAAAAATTTACCCTTTGTGACTCCAAAGATGCATTTCTTTGGGTTGAGAGATATCCCAAACTCTTTACATTTCTAAAAAACTTTGCACAAATCTGAGATATGATCACCTCTCTTTTTGGAAAAAACTGTTAGATCATCCATATAAATGATTATGCACTTACCAACTATGTCTTTAAGGGAAATGTCCATGGCTCTTTGGAATGTGGCTCTTGCATTGATCAAGCCAAAGGGCATCCTCCTATAGGAAAAAGTGCCCCACTTGGTGGTGAAAGCAGTCATGTGCCTGTCTTCATATTGCACCATGACCTGGTTGTATCTTGAATAACCATCCAAGAAAGAAATCATCTGAGATCCATTGACAATATGGAGCACTTTATCCAGTGAGGGTACTCGATAGTTATCTTTTTCTGATGCTCTATTTAGGTTCCTGAAATCTACACATAGCCTAATTTCACCATTTTTCTTTCGCACTGGAACCAGGTTTGCAACCCAAGTAGAGTGTCTGACTGGAAATATTATTCTTGTAGACAATAATTTCTGCACTTCCTTCTGTATTATGGGTTCCAATAAAGTATCGATAGGCCTTTGCCTCTGTCTGAAAGGTTTTACTCTTGGATTGAGAGGGATAGTATCGGTTATGATTGATGTATCATAAGTCTTTAAGTCTTCATAACTCCAGGCTATCACATCTGGATATGTATGTAGTGCATCGATGATTCCCTTTCTTTCTTTTGGAGTGCACACTTTTCCAATAAAGATGGTTTTGGCATCTTCCTGAGTTCCCATATTATATTTGTCACACTGTCCACTGATGGAATCCTTCCTGGTATCCTGTGCTTGCTCCTGGACCTTGTCCAGATCAAAGATCCTTTCTAATTGCACCATTCCTCTGGGAATAGTGTTGGTCTTCAAATTTATTACTCCTTCCAAGTCCATCTCTATTCCTGGAGCTCAATTTCGTCAATGATTTGAGAAGCAAAGACATCAGTATTAGTAATGAAATCTAAGATATGCTTGTCATCTTCAAACACCTGGAAGTTGGTAACATTATCAAGTACTGAGGGTACTGGGGTCAGTTCTATAGTAAACTTCTTTAGTCCAGAAAGAGACAGAGGTTGCAATGTACTAGTTGCCTAGGCCAGGGAGTCAGTTGTTTGGTTCTTACTTCATGGAATCAACTGAATGTTGAAGGCATCAAATCCTTCAATAAGATCCCATACTCTGTTTCTATAGTTGGTCATTCTTCTATCATGACAAGAGTATTATCTCCTAACTTGCTTGACTACTAACTCAGAATCCCCAAAAACTTGCAAGATCTTAACCTTTTTCTTTAATGCCATTAACAATCCATGGACCAAAGCCTCATATTCAACTACATTATTCATACAATGAAATTGAAGTCTATGAGCAGCAAAAAATGTCTTACCTCTTGGACTAATTAGCTCGAAACCTGCCCCAACTCCTTGTTTTGATTTGGACCCATCAAATCTTAAAGTCCAGCAACCAACAACTGTAGACTTCCTTGTTGTATCACTTGCACTATTGTTGTTGAATGGTTCTTCAGAAGGCATTAACCTTTTTCCTTTGGGATCCCCTGGGACATTCTGGATATTAATTTTGACTGCAGGAGTGGGGTTGATACATTTTTGTATTTGTTCCACTGCAGCCTGGCACAAGCAACAATCCAGTTTTGAATGAGAGGCATTATGCACCCTACACCAATTGGGAAAGAGTAGCTCTCCAAAGTTCATTCCTTTTCCCAATTGAACCTGGTCTTCAATGCACTTTTGGATGAACTCTTGAAAATTATCTGGCAACCCAAGCTGACTATCTTCTAAATCATCAATATTTTCAACTCGTTCGACCAAGGCTTCAGTACTACTGGATTCTGTTGTGAGGCCATCAAACATTGTATGCAACATGATAAATTCCTCCACATCTGACTCTCAAAAGGAGTTGCAAGCACATAGTTACCCATACTTACTTCTGATATCAGAATTTCGTTAGAGGTATTCTGATATTCTGTAATGTATTTCATTTTGGGTTCTCTTTCAATTCTAATCTAGTTTGGCACTCCTTTCCAGGGAAGGCACATGTGAGAGTGATCAATCGAGACATCCATTTAAGGCCTTGGTGAAGTCTCTTCCCAAGATTAAGCCATAAGCATCAAGGATGTCAATCACTTGTATATTGATAACCTGCTAGATTCTAGGATCAAAAGCAACTTGCATATGAATCATATTTAATTCCCCTACAACATTTACTTCAGTCCTTTCTAATTGTGTAACTTTCTTTTGTGAGTCAGCAGGAGTAATACCCATAGCTATATACACACCAAAAGGCATAACATTGGTTGAGGCACCAGAATCCAGCAAACAATTATGCAAATTCTTACCAAAAATGTGCACAGAAATCAGGAATGGAGGTGTATCTGTCTTCCCTTGAAACAGAGTTAAGGGAGTATCCACTTGAGCAACTTGAGTCTTGTCCTTCTCCTTTCCCTTATCGCCAGGGGGCATATGAACTTGATTATGAGTTTGATTTTTTCTTCCTACTGATTGAGAACTGGATGCTCTATTGACACTTTCGCTAACCGATTTATCTCGTGACATGAAATTTGCATTATAAGACCCTAAGACTGCATTCCTAATGGTTGGAACTCTTAGTAACTCAAATAAAGATAGACTTACCTTTAATTTTCTAAGTTCTTCAGCAACATACAAGGCCAATTGTTCCTCACTAAGATCAGTAGGGGTCTCCTTTGGGTATTCCATCACCCTATCCTTATTTGCATCAACACCTCTTCCTTTTGGCACATCAGCATGCCTTGGATCTTGAGATAAATATTGCCTGGACACCTGAGGCAGTGATGGATTATTGCTAGCATTAGGGTCTAGAGGTGTGTTGAAATTGTTTGGTGGAATGGATGTAGTGAAGGGGCCTCTAGCTTGTGGGCATCTATGTGGCGATTCCCTCAAGTCATACTTCTTGACAGGTCTCTAGAAGGTCTACACTTTTTCAACATAAACCTCTTCTTCATCTATGGGACCATTATCATTCATTGGACTCTCATAAAATAACTATGTGATTTCATCCCCATTGCATACCTGGTCTGCTCCTCCTTCCAACTAATCAGATTCTTCTTCGGGTACATTCTCCTTACTTTGAGGAAAAGGAGCGTGATTTAGCACCAACACTGGTGAATCATAAGGATTGGATGGCACTATTTCCTGACTACCTGCATTGTTCTCCACTTTGTACTGAAAGATAGAGGCTATTGTTTGGAACTCTTGACAATCTAATTTAGAATGTTGACTCATTTTATGGAGCCTACACCATCCTGATAAAGCAACCTTAGCCAGATATACACCGCTAGCAGGCTTCTCTTGATTAACTGGCTGATTGACAGTCTGATTGATAGGTTGATTAACTGGTTGATCTAATGGGGTGGGGACTCCTCCATTGTTGGGCTCTGTGTTCCAAGTCCTGTTCTGTCCCAGTGGTTGCCTCCTATCAAACCCTTGTCCACCACCTTGCCCTCTATCAAAGTTCTGGCCTGAGGATTGCCCTTTATCATAATTTTGTCTTCTATCATTATTATACCCACTGTTATTATTAAACCCCCTGTCATTATTGTAACCTCTGTCCTAGTTATATCCTCTTTCATTATTGTATCCTCTATCATGATGTTGCCCTCTATCAAAGTGTTGTCCTTATGGATTCTCTCTGTTATGATTGGACTACATATTTCTCGGAGCAGCTTGCAACTGACTGTTCTAGTTCCTCAAGTAAGTCACCTCCATATTCAGCTTCTTTATTTGTTCAGAAAATTCATCTAGTCTCTCCTTGTCAGGATTAATGTATGGAGGTTGATTCACATTATTATGGGAATATCCTACTGCAGCATTGACATTCAGTGATTGATTCAAGACTTCAGAATTCTGCAGGTATGGAGGATAGCTAGCCTGAGGCTGTATATGCAGAGGTTGATTCACATTTTGCTGAGGGTAACCAATTATGGATGAAACTTGTCTCACAGGCAGTCCTGGGTGAGGGACAAGAGGCAACTGAGGTACCAGATTCACAATAGGAGTATGGTTGTCAAGAGCTTGGTTGAGAGCTGGAACTTGTCCAGGGTGAGCAACTAGTCCTAATGAGGGTAAAGTTCCAGAAATTTTTTTTCTTAAAGCAGTGCTAACCTTCAGAGCCTCTGCATATGCATCGAGTAGACTAGCAGGGGGGTTATTACTCCATTTCATAAAGGTAGTTGTCAAACTATCAAGTCCCTCATAATAAACTTCTAAAACAGTGGGCTCATCAACAGCATAAGGGGCCTACAATCTAGTATAGGCATGATGAAACCTATTATTGAAAGACCCTATAGGCTCATTGGCCTCTCTCATAACATTCATGAACTGACGGTAAAGCTCATTGGAACTAATGGGAATTCAAAACTTCTGCAAGAATGCAGCCTTTAGCTCAGTCCAATGCTCGATAGACCCAACAAGTAAATGATTATACCAATAGAATGCATCCTCCCCCAATGAATAAGGAAAGAGTCGGCATGCTACATCTTCATGGTTTACCCCTCTATCCTTAAGGCCAGTCTGAAAGATCCTGATGTGTTCCTCAGCGGTTCTATTGGGATCATTGACATGGAATTTTGAACAAAAGTGTTCAGGGTTTTTGGGCTTAACATTGTAAATGGAAAAACTCAATGGAGATGGGTTGGTTGCTAGGAAATCCATTGGTGGAGGTAGGGGTGGTAATGGCTGATTTATGACTGGTTGAGGTTGTGGAATGGGAATGTCCCCAAACTCAGATGAACCTGGTGAAGATGGGGCTGATTGAGATGATGGAGGTGGATGAGATGATGATGATTCTCCCCTTCTGTTGGTCCTTCTAGAACTAGTAGGGTCTGGTAATTCCTAAAATTCCTCCTCTCCTAGAGCAGATCTGGTTCTTCTTCTGAATCTCTCAGGAGAGATAGCATTCAAAAATTGATCCAACTTGCTTATTCAGGCCATCCCTCTAGCGCCAATCTGTTGATGATATTTTCCGCACAGCAAAAAATTAGACATAATATAATATCCTATCTCACTTGAAAGGTAAATCTCTATCAGCAAGCCTCAAGAGATAACCCTAAGGTCTCTAATCTCAGGTCTTGAAAATGCATAAACAACTCAATGATAAATGTGAAAATGTTGGTAATCAAATTGGGACCTTACTACAAGCAAAATACTGAATCTCAATTTATCAGATCTAACAATATGATGATACTTCAATCCTAAGTTTAATACAATAATGAAAGAAATAACAAAAGATAAGGGTTTCAGAGAGATTTCCAAACTTAATATTAAACCTAAGATTAATAATGCAAATGATCAACACTCGAAATGGACCAATCCCTCAAAACTAATTTTTACTTGACCCAAATGGATCTGCAATCTTATAGAAATAGTGCAATCTTTTAAGGTGTTAATATTTTCAAATCATGAACATTCATTCAAAAAACCCTATTGCAATTGAAATGAATAAACCCTCACAATTGAACTAAGCACAATAAATATAAAGTCTAGGCTAACTTTGCAAGGCAACTAACAATCAGTTGGTTGTGAAAAGTATGGACCAGGGATTGCTGCAACACTTCAAATATCAAACCATAAACACCATTGAATCAAATCTAATTCTAAATTTCAACTTTTCTCAAAGCAATTCTAAAGATAGAATAACCAGAACCATACAAGACAAGAAGAACACAAGTATGACACCAAATCACAATGTCATTACTTGCATCAAATTATCCACTGTAGCAACAATTCCAACTTTCTGTTACAATATTTGCTTGAGAGCAACTACTTGCTAACTCCTCTACTTAATTCGCTCTAACTAATTTCTATTTGTCTATGTCTAAAATTTCTTCTTAACCCTTACAAATGAGGCAAAATGCCATATTTATAAAACCCCCCAAAACATGTCGGCCTAAATAGGATTTTACAATAATAATTATGCACAACAAGTTGGCCAAGACAAATTCAAAATGAGATAAATATGCATTAAATGCATGAACTTCATCCAAGTCGACCTAGGATCTCCAATGCAGTTCGGACCAATGCATGGCAAAATAATAGGGAAGCACAAATCTCGATGTAGCCAATCATTAACTACCTTCCCCTTTGTCCTTATTCCGATCCAGCATTTCATGAACCTTCAAAAGCACCCTACCAAATTCGGCCACAGGTGGTAAAGGAAAAACCCTAAGTCATCTCTCAAATGATGCAATTTCTTCCCTTGACTGTTTCACCGACTTATCCCAATCCACCTTATATGTTAGGTATTTGTTAATGACAACAATGTATGTGGCCGCATAATCCAACTGGTGCTCAGAAATAGAATCATCATTAATTGGGGCATAAACATCATGCCACCATTTTCTCAACAGTTCCAAACTCAAATACTTGGGAGCAATCTTCTTTCTCCCTCATAATCTCGAAGAAAGCAATGGATCCATTATACACACCAGCTAGGGTATCATCAATCTGCCTCCTCTGTTTGTAAATATTTTTCAGAACCTTCTGCCTAATTTGCAATGCTTCAAACCATTCCCAAGGTTCACTAGCTCTGGAGGAAGGAAGAATTTTATCACTAACTAGATTATCCCTGGTGTACTCCATGATAGTTCTTATTTTCTGCAACAAGAGATTTGTATCTTTCTTATCATGTGCTAACACTTCCTTCAACCAATCAGTTGCCCTTATAGCATCCTTCCCTTTCGACAAAATATCCTTAATGGCCTCATTACCTTTGGTTTGGACCCCTTGCAGCCAATTTGCAATGGCAAGAGTGGAAGCCTTCATCTTTTCCAGCTCGGTGATGGTCTCTTGAGGTAAAGGCTTTGCAGCAGAAGTAGAAGGATTAATAGATTTCAAGGGCTTCATCAAATCTTCCAAGCATTTACTGAGATTCTCATTTTCCTTCTTTAGCTCCTGCTTGGTCTTTATTTCCTTCCTCAACCTGCCCAAAATGAGCGCACTAGAACCCTGATAATCTTCAATATCCTACTCAACAGATGTAGGCCCTAGATTGAAAGTCTGAACATTATAATCTTTTCTAGTCACATCATCTCCACTCTTATCTGGAGTAGGGGTTGCAATGTGGATAACTCTATTGCTCGCCTCATCTCTTTCAACCCTTGAAATCACCCTAGCCTTCTTTTTACCTTTATCTTTTCCAATCTTGGCTAGCAGCTCATCCCAATTCGCTGGAGTGTCTTCCACAACAACCTATTTTCTCCTTATTTCCTTGTCCATCCAATCAGGAACAGTGGATTCCATTTGCACTTCACTTTGTTTCTCCTTGTCTTGCTGGTCTTTAGGTGTCTCTTCACTCAAACCTTGCTTCTCAGGAGTCCCTCTCTTGCTTTCCTTCTCTTCAACATGTTCTTCCTTATGCTCAGGGGATGGAATCTTCTCAGCCTCTTCTTCTCTTGGAGGGACCTCTTCAGTTTTAACAGGGGAATCTGCATAAGATACTAAAGGAGACTTCACTACCTTATCAATTTCTGCCTATGCACTATAAAGTTCTCCCTCATGAAATTATTCTCCTTCAGTATCTAGATGATCTTCAACATTTTTTGACTCACCTGGTGTGCCTTGAGGTTCATGAGCGGAAGGAACATCATCATGCCGCTCCTCATGAGAAACAACTGGAGGAAGCTCTGCTTTTGGCACACTATCCTTGGGAGAAGGAGTCCTAGACCTCCTTGTGTACACTCGTGCCTTCTCCTCTGAGCTTTCTACATTAACCATCGGTGGGGTAGCTTCTTCTTCTCCTACCTTGCAGTTTGCCTTCTATGACAGCCTTATGACTCTTCTCCTTTTGGGCACTCGAACATCAACTTAAAGACCCTTCCTTTCTATTTCTTTCTACTCAGACCTCTTAGTCTTTGTCCTCTTCTTAGCTATTGGCTTTCTCTACTTTTTTGTTTCTTGGGCTTCTTCCTCCTAAACACCTTTTATCTTAATTTTGAAAGGGGAATCTAGCTTACCCTTGCCCTTAGGATCTTGTTCAGTTGACTCTTCAGAAGTGGAGTGGGGATCCAAATCTCCCATCAGCTCATACGTGCACTGTACACCTTCATTCTCTAGCTCCCACAGTTTGTGCCTCAGCCACATTCTAGTGAATTTGGTGACTGGAACCATCAGTTGTTTTAGCTCTGTCTTTTCTTCTTCTAGATAATCCACATCACCAATTGACTTATCTTTTATTACCTCTTAAGCATGGTCCTGAATAAGGTTTCCATCATCCTCGAGCTGATCAGGTACTGCCTTCACATTGTATAAACGAACTGATTCAACCGGAAGGTGAGAAAACTTCTTCTTCCTGACCTCAACTTCATCATTGCAGTTAGCCCAGTAGTCCTCCAAATCAACCTTATGGCTATACTCTCTACTGGCCTTATTTTGGGCTTCACCTGTGATATAAAATTTGCACCTCTTGGAATGGAAAGATAATCCAAGAGTACTAATTTCTTCTTTTGAAGCCTGGGCAGAACCAATGGAAGGACAAGCCTCTCCAGTGCCAATCCTTAATGGGAAATCCCCACCAAAACCAATCTTATGCTTGCTCTCTCTTGATAATGGCATCAGAGTCACATATCTGTCTAGTGATTTTTAGAAGTATGATGTGATCAGTAGGGAGTCTTGGAAGTCCATAAGGAACCCTTTGGCAACCATCAATCCAAAAGTAGGAGAAAGTTGGGAACTGAATAAACCATGCCCCATATTTCTTGATGAGTTCTTTTGCTTGATCTAAAATTTTGACATGTTCTACACCCTAAAGTAATCTGGTGATATGCATGGTGAATGCATCATTCACCCTCCTATAGCTCGAGCTTCCTAGGTGCAATTGAGGGTAAACCTCATAGATGATATACTGTCCAAAAGTGCACCTTATACTCAATCCTTTATAGGGGTGGAATCTGTTGACATTCAAAATGGGAGAACAACAGTTAAACATAATATTGCTATTTTGTTTCTCCTAAAGAGAAAGATAACACATGGGTATCTTTGCTCCCAGGGTCTTTATAGTTGGTTCTCAACTGTGCTGATGTCCCTCAGTGGTCAATGTAGTAGTAATATTCAAGGGGCCTGCTGGTGTGAGCTTCTGGATTATTCTAAGATCATAAATGAATTTAAACCTACTCTAACTGGGGGTTTTAAAAAAATATTAAAAAAGGACCAGAGTTTTAAAACAACAAAGAATGATAATTCACCTATCTTAACCAGACTTGTTATCTTTCAAGGATTTGCTAAACAAAAATTGCTGAACGAAATTAACTTGTGATTGACACACAGTTTCATTCGTTTACAGTGTTGATTTCAATAACAGATTGCAAGTTATGATCTAAACAAAACATTAAAGTAAGACCTCCATCCTTGAAAGATTCTCAAATCAAATGATTAACTCAAGACAAACACCATTCTGAAACACAATCTAAAATAGATTTTAATCTGGCTGCTTCTACTGTTAGTGAAACAGATAAGCAACACTTACAAAGCTGGCACAATCACCAGTGTACAAAAAATATATGACTCCGAATTGTTTCCATTTATATTAAGAAAACTAAAAAGATACATTATTGGTTCCTATTGAATCTAACTGCAAACTAAGAAGACAAAAGAAGCTCCTATTACCAAGAATCAGGATGCAACTCTATCTCCTTCTGTTAACTAACTAACTCCTAGATTTTCTTCTAACTATCTATTCTAACACTATATCTTCTCCTTTTCTTCCTTCGTTTTCTCTACCTCTAACTGTCTAACTGTGTTTTTTTTTTCTCTAACTTTCTTCTAAATCCTTCTAACCTTTACAAAGAGGCAAGAATCCCATATATATACAGAATGTACCAAAAGAATGTGTTGTCCCCCTACATTAGGGTTTACAAAATATCTACTTCCGGGAGAGTCAGCTCTTAGATATTTCTGAAGAGATTAAAAGCTGCCTTCAATGTGAAACCCCACTGGCCATGTTGATGAAAGATAGTTCTGGGAAAGATCTGTAGATCTTTTGCAGCCGTAGCATTAACTCCTTTGTCTTCGTGTCCATCTTTGAACTCCACCGGGGTCACCTTGAATGCTCCAGAATATCACCATTAATACTAATCTTCCTCTGCTAGTGGTCGCCACAGCTGTCCCTGCGAGTCATGACTACTTTTCTTCTGCCTTCTTCACGTTCAAGACCTTTCTACATGTTGACCGTCCCTTGGAAGTAGAGCACCGGGCTTCCCCTTCAGATCCAGATACCATCATTCCCGAGTTGATGCATCAGCTCATGATCTTAGAAGGAGTCCATATCGCTTGCATCCTGCAGATTTCCTCCTGATTGGTTAGACATATGCCACACCAAATTATCAGGTGGTCAAAAGTGGTCCACCTTGAATCACATGTCGGTGAGACACTAATCGTGTCTCCCCAATGCGATTTTCCTCTTAACAGTTATCGGCACAACATGTGGCAATCGGTGAGACCTTTTCGTGAGCTGCAGAAGTTATACCAATCCCACAAAGACCATCGGTAAGACCATCGCTAGTCGGTATGACCTCATGGTGACCTCTTCTTTTTCTCCCTGAGCCCAGGCTTCTTCCACTTCAGAGAGACTTCTTCAAGTCGGTGGGATGTCACGGCGAGGCTCAGAGTCCCTTTGCGAGCTCATTCTTCATGTCGGGGAGACCTCCATCAGTCGAGAAGACCTTTTGGCAACGTTGGATCTTTCTCCCCGAGCTCTTTCTTCTTCTTCAGGCCCGAGCTCCTTTTCCCTTCGGTAAGACTCCAGCGTAGTTGCCCAGACCTCCCGGTGACTTCCTCTTTTCTCCCTACTCGCTCATTTTTATCGGCCAGACCCCACTAGGTCGGTGGGACGTCATGGTGATGTCAATTTTTCTTTCGGCGAGGTCCTTGATGTCGACCAAACTTTTCGTGGTCGGGGAGACCTCATATCGATCTCCTCTTTTCTTGCTGGGCTTCTTCTATATCAGCCATACCAGCTCCCTTCGCGGAGACCTTTCATCAAAGCCACGTTGCTTTATGTTGGTGAGACTAAGTCCCCTCGCCAAGACATCTTGCCGAGCCTTCCTTTCTCTAGCGAGCACACCTTGTCAGGGAGACTCCCTTCGATCAGTGAGACTTTACACGGACCAAAGCTTCCTTTTGTCGAGACAGTCCCTGGGTCACCTAGACTTCATGCCAATCTCTCCATCCTTTGCCAATGTTGTTTCATTCCGTTGAGACTCTAATGGATCGGAAAGACTTATGCCGATATTACTTCATGTCAGCAAGACCTTTCCTCTTCACTGAGACTTCACACCGAGCACATCTTTCTTCTCCCCGAAGGGGCATTTTGTCATTGTGACATAAAGATCTCGCCAAGACCTCATGGCGATGATACCATTTCCATGTCGCTGAGACTCCCTTCGGTCGCTGAGACTTTACATCGACCGAAGCTTCCTTTCGCCGAGCGCAAACTTTCTCCGGGCTCTTCCTACCTTTTCGGTGAGACATACGCTAATTAGCCAAACCTCCTGCTGAAGGCAAAATTATCGTCGAGACCTACTCCTTCACTGAGACCCTATACCAAAGTCTCCCCACTTCACCGAGAGTTCATTTGAGTTCGAGGAGAGCTTTCTTGATCGGCAAGACTTCCTGTCGACACCACACCCTTGTCGCCGAGACTTCACCCCTTTTGACAAGACGTTATGTCGAATTCAGAATCTTTGGGCAAGGGCTCCTTTGGTCAGCGAGACACATAAAGACTCTCGATGACATGAATTTTGGGTGACTGATGAGCCTCTTTTGGATAGAACACACATCCAGTCAGCAAGACAACTATAGGGTCTTGCCAATTTTCTCCTTAGAGGAAATTTATGATCAACTAGATTGAGGAATACTTTCCAACTGAGTTCCCTTGGAAAATATCATCATGTGTGTGATTTAATCCTACAAAAGAAAGGTCTACATTAGCACTCAGGGGAAAATAAAACAAAAAATATGTCATAATGAAATCCATTATTGTCCATAATTATTTCATTGAATTCTTAGCAAGAAGAAAAATCAACTCAAGCTAAGATAGGACCAACATCAGATCAGACAGAACAAAAAGATAAAACAAAAAGAACAGAAGAAACCTCAAACACAAAACGAATAACAGAGGAAAAGAAAACAAAAGAGAAGGGGGAACCCATTTTGTTCTAGAATAAAATGGGGGTGGTTATGCAAGGCATAACAAATGGTGATGCAGCTGGGAAAATGGTTTAACCATTTTCAAGAAGCTGAAGGATTCAGCTACCCAGAACTCCTGGTTCATGAATATCACAACTCCAGTTGGGTCAGTTATAACAAGCAAGGTTGAGCTAGAATCTCAAATGTAAATCAACACTAGCTACCCCTGAATCTGTGTGTTCTTGATAGTGTATCATCCTTTCATAAAGTTTTCTTCATCTTTGAGACAACAATGTGCAAGATTTGAGCTACATGAGTTGATTTCTTCTGACTGTTGTGCAATGATATCCTGGGCATTGCTTTCTTGCCAGTCAGGCGCCCATAGCCTTGACGGAGATACCTCTAGTTTTCTCACAGCATTGCTCTACTTCCAGTCAGGCGTCCATAGCCTCGGTAGAGATACTGGAATCACCCATTCATATTGAATCATTTTTCTCTTTCGATAATTCTTTTCCTTTCTTTTTTTTGTTTTCTCATAGAGTTTCAGATATTTCATTTAGTTCTTTTTTAATATGTCAGATGTTTAACATCTAATCTAGGTTGAAAACTACCATGGACCTCATAACAACACTTGAGAATCAGATTTTTCACTCAAATCTTACAACAATATCACCCTAGGACAAATATACCGATACAAAGGAGATGGTCTTAATGATTGGTGGCAGATTCAGAGGAGCTAACAAAAGTTATTTACTTTGCACCTTGTTTTCAAGACCTTCCACAACCTTTATTGACAATGGGCATGAAACAAAAAGTTTAGGACAAAATCATCCAACCAGAAAGCCTGAAAATACCTAAACCATTTTTCTCCTTGTGACCATAGTATAATTTAGATAACAACCCACAATTTCAGATGGAAAGGATAGATCAACCCCAAAGAACAAAACAAAACATAAACCATAGAACAAGGGAACAGAAAGACAAAAAGGAAAGACAAATAAACAGTCAGCAAACTATTTACAAACAAAGAGCGAATTACTTACACAAAGAGCAACAGATTATTTACAAGCAGAAACATGGAAACTATTTACATAAATACAAATTATTTACAAACAGGAGACAAATAAATTATTTACATAAAGAACAACGAATTAATTACATGCATAACATAAATTAACAAGCTTTATGTCTCAAAATAGTGCTTGAGAAACTGCCCATTGACAGGCAAGAGAACAGGTTCTCCAGTCAAGCTACTCAGTTTAAAAGCATTTTCCCCCAGGATCTCAACAATCTGATAAGGACCTAGCTAGAGTTTGTCAAATTTCTGGTGACTACCCTTTTTTTCACTGGCTTTATCCCATAACAATACAAGGTCAGATATCCTAAAAGCTTTGATTTTGGCTCTTTTTTCAAACCAACGTTTGACAACTTGGTGCTTAAAGAATTGTTACAAGGAGGCATCCCTCTGCTCTTCTAATTTCAACAAAGCAGCCAAACTTACCTCTATCCTATTGTCACTAGAGTAGAATTTTTGCATGAACTCAAGGATAGGTATTTGTAGATGGATAGGGAACACAGGCTCTCGGCCATATACCAGCTTGAATTGTGAAGTTTTTAAAGCAGCCTTGATCCTAGTCCTATCTACCCATAATGCCAATCTCAGCTGGGTATGCCAGTCTCTAGGGTTGTTCTCTAACAGCTTCTTAATTACCCCTAAAATATTCTTATTTGTTGATTCTATAACTCCATTACCTTGTGGGTAATAATTTAAAGAGTATTTTAAAAAAAAATTGTGATCATATGCCCATGAAATGAATTCAGCAGAAAAAAAAGTAGATCCATTGTCACATACCAACACGAAGGGTACCCCAAGCCTTGTAGTGATGCACTCGGTGAGGAACTTGATCACTACCTCTGTTGTGTTGTTCTTGCAGGGTATAGCCTCTGTCCACCTTGTGCAGTAATCAGTGGTAGTCAAAATAAACTTGTGTCCTGCAAAAGAGTTTGGGTTAATTACCCCAATGAAATCTAGTGCCCATTGGGAAAATGGCCTTACCTCATAAATGGGTTGCATGGTGTTCTTTTGATGCAGAAATCTGACATACGTTACATGTTCTCACATGCTGATGGGAATCTTTGAACACACATGGCCATTAATAACCAGACCTGAGGATCTAGTGTGCCAATGAATCTGCAGAACCATGACCTGTGCCATGTTTCCCATGAAACTCAGAGATCGCATGTTTAGCCTCTAGCTGATCAAGGCATCTTAGGTACACTCCTTCAAAATTCTTCCTGTATAGCAGCCCTCCTTTCAACATATAGTGAGAAATATTCATTCTTAACGCTCTCCTTTGAGTTGAATTCATCCCCTCTGGACATCGATTGTGAAGCATAAAGTAGACAATATCAGCATACCAAGGGTCGTTGGAGAAAGACTGGGTTGTCTATTGCTGAAAAATGATGTTGTCACCAGCATTCGCCATGGATTTAGACAAACCTGTACCTCTGACAAGTTTCATAGGGAATATCTCCATATCGAACTCTTGCAAAATGGCCATCCATTTGCCTCTCCTTTCTCCCAGCTCGCTCTACATGAGTAGGGACTTCATAGCAACGTCAGGAACTATAGCGACGACTTGGCTTTAGAGGATGTAATGCTGAAACTTCTTGACAGCCCGAACCAGTGCAAAAGCTTGCTTCTCCATAGGTGGGTATTTCATTTCCATGTTTTTGAATGGAGAGCTCATGAATACAATTGGCCTCTCCCCTACCTCTTCTCTTCGTTGAGTTAGGACAGTTGCGCACAAGTGTTCGAGGCAAAACAATAGCTATAAAATGGTCTTAAGTAGTTAGGACTGGGGAGAACTGTGCTTCTGAAATGGATTGCTTGACTTGTAAAAATGTGTCCTTTTCCTCCTCAGTTCACTCTACTTTAGCATCCTTCTTCATCATTTCATTCGGTGGTTTCACGATTTCAGCAAAGCCTGTAATGAATTTTCTCACGAAATTGATCTTCCTGAAGAAAGACCTCATTTCTTTCTTGCTTCCTGGCTTGGTGATCTTCAGAATGGACTCGACTCGGTCTGGATCAATTGATATTCCCTTTTTAGAGATCACGTGTCCGAAAAGCTTGCCCTCTGAAACTCTGAACACACACTTTCTAGGATTCAGGGAGACGCCATATCGGATGCATCTTTCAAGAACTTTGGCCAAGTTCGCGGCATGGTTCAGTCGATCCCTGGAGAACACTGTCAGATCATCCATGTAAACAGTAATGCATTTACCAATTAGATCCTCGAATGCCACGTCCATGGCGCGCTGAAAAGTTGCTCCAGCATTTATCAGACCAAATGGCATCCTTCTGTATGCAAATGTTCCCCATTTCGTAGTGAAAGTTGTCTTCATTCTATCTTCATAGTTAACCATTACCTAATTATACCCAGAGTAACCATCAAGGAATGACATCATTTGAGATCCGTTGACAGTCTGCAAGACCTCATCCAATGAGGGGAGTGGGTAGTTGTCTTTTTCTGAAGCTCTGTTCAGATTCCTAAAGTCCACACACAACCTGATCTCTCCATTTTTCTTACGAACTAGAACTAAGTTGGCCACACATGTTGAATGGTGTACAGGGAAAATTATCCTTGCAGAAAGAAATTTTTGAACTTCCTTTAGGATCAGTGGCTCAATTAGGGTGTTGATAGGGCACTATTTTTTTCGAAATGGCTTGGCTTCGAGCTTCAGAGGGATAGTATGAGTCATCACAAAGGCATCGAATGTCTTTAGGTCTTCATTTCCCCAGGATATCTCAGCAATATCCTTCTTTAATGCCTTCAATACATCCTTTCTGATTTCTTCAGGGCAGGCTTTCCCTATGTAGACATTCCTTTCAGGACCCGAATCAACTAAGTTAACCATTTCATATTCACCTCCTTTGTCTTCAGCTGGTATCTTCTCTCGAGCCCTTAGGTTTGAATCAAAAATTCTTTCCAAGGCCACCATTCCCTTGGGAGTGTTATTACCTTTTAGGTTAAGGACTCCTTCTGTATCACATTCTTCAGGGTTCCAATCCCCTTGATCTTTGTTGGACTCATCAATAATTTGCCCCTCAAAAACATCTGAGCTTGCTAAGAAAGCCAGAATATGTCGATCATCATCAAAGACTTGAAAGTTTGTGATGTTGTCAGGAACTGCTGGGGTGGAAATTAATTCCACTAAGAATTTCTTGAGCTTGGAGCCTTGCATAGGTTCTAGGGTACTTGCAGCAACAACCAATGAATCAGCTACCTGATTGTCTTCTCTAGGGATTAAGCTCATCCCAAAGGCATCAAAGTCTTTTATCAGATTCCATACCCTATTTCTATATGCTTCCAGCCTTTTGTTGTGACATGTATATTGGTTGCGCACTTGCCTGATAACTATTTCTGAATCTCCCTTGACCATCAAGGCAATGACCTTCTTCTTATGTGCAAACATCAATCCCCGTGCCAGAGCTTCATATTCTACTACGTTGTTAGTGCATCCAAACTGCAGCCTGTAAGAAGCAAAGAAGGTTTTCCCTTTCAGGCTGGTTAGTTCAATCCCAACACCACAACCTATCTTAGAGTTGGATCCATCAAACATGAGGGTCCACAGTTGATCATGGGTTGGAGTTGATTCTTTTGAAGTTGTTATGGGTGCTTGAGTTAGATGAGTCACAATTGGGGCCGCTTGATCTTTTGCATCATGTATAGGGAAAAGATGCTTTGTAAGTTCTTTAGATACACTCTCCAATTCCTGTTTAGTTATATCATCTAACCTGTGGCTATCCTTCTGGCAGCCACTTGTGTCTTTGGTTAACCCCTTGGGTTTTGGTATATTCATGAGTGCAAGGGTGACAAGCGAACCTTGGGAGTGTTCCTTTTCAATATACTAATTCAGAAATATGTATGGGGTAGGTTCAATTTGAACTTCCTTCGAAGGTATTCTATCCCTGGTCAGCATTGTTGCTTCCTTGGCCTCAAATGAGAAGCAGTATGCAATGGTTTTAAGGTGACTTGAGCTAGCTTCCTCAGCTTGGGAAATATGATTTAAAATGTCAATGCAGGGTTGACAAGTCAATTCAAAGTGATTTTGGTAATGCACCCTGCACCAGTTAGGGAGAAGAAGACTCTGCAGATATGTATCTTCCCCTAAGACCAGTTGGTCTTGTTGCAACTTTCTAATCAAGGTCTGTTGATTTTCATCAATCATGGGGTCAGGGATTTTTTGTATTCACATGTCTTTAGAATTGAGAACCGAGAAGGTTAGAATTTCTTCTCTTTTATAAACCCCATCTCAGTCTCAAAGTAAGCTACCTCGTTGGGAATATCATACTCAGTGATGATATGCTTGAGGCAAGGCTCACTTTCAATTCTAATCTAAGTAGGCACTCCCCTCCATGGTAGCCACATATGTGAAAAGTCGAGGGAGAGATATCCCCCTATACCTTTCATCAAATCTCTGCTCAACAACATACCATAGGTTTCAGGAATGTCTGCTACTTGAATATCTATGTTGGTTAGGATCCTAGGGTCAGATCCTACTTGCACATGTATGTTTCTTAATTCCCCCACCACATTAACCTTTGTCTTGTCAAGTTGAATGACCTTCTTATTTGTCTGAATGGGGTTCAATCCCAGCTTCTTGGATACGGAAAATGACATAACATTTCCTGAAGCCCCTAAATCCAACAGACAGTTGTGTAGGTTCTTCCCACAAATTCTTAAACTTAAAAGAAAAGGTGGAGTACCTACCTTGTTTCTGTACAAGGCTGCATTCACGTCCCCAACAGGTGTCGCCTTGCTCTTTCCTTTTGATTTTTCAGCTTGCTCCAAAGCTTTCAACACTATCTCCCTTTGAGCAGGGCACCACTTTAAGATGTCAAAATATGATAGAGAAGTTTTTTTTTTCATCTCAGAAACAATATCAAATTCTGTGTTATAATTAGCAGTACCTTTGAAAACACCAAAGGAATTACCCTTGTTATGGAAGTCAGGCGGGCCTTTTGGTGGAGGAGGGTTATTATCAACACTTTGATTAGGAGGTACCATGTGATTAGGTGGTGCTGATGTGTTAAATGGCCCCTTACTTTGATTTCTTAGGAAGTGTCCTCCTTTTGACTGAAAGGCTTGGGCATCATATGAATCTTCCTCTGGTTCATTCTCCTCTTGCCTTGGGAATGAAGGTTCCTCCTCAAAGAGGTCATAAGCCATTGTTGTATTTACTGAGCCGCCTTCTTTGTGAGGATTCCTTTGGAATGTTTGGGCATCTTCCTATGCCATCTTGATGACTTTCTCCATTTCAGGGTAGTTCACCTCAGAATGGGTTGCAGTGTCATGCAGCTTGCACCAATTGGTCATAAATTTGAGGTCAGCCACGTTTGCAGTATCTGCTCTCTCCTCATTTTCTTGATAGTTGTGAGAGACTCCACCATTATTGGGCCCTATATTCCATTGCCTGTTGTTATTTGGCCTATGGTTATACCCTCTGTTTTGATTTTGATATCCTTGATTAGAGAATTTTTGGCCCTGATAACCTCTTTGGTTGTAATTGTTATGGTTCTGATAGTTACCCTGAATGTTGTTGTTTTGACTAGGGTAGCTACCTTGGTTTTGGGAGGGGTTCAACCGAAGTTGAGCCATGTCATTTGTAACTTGAGACAACATTTTCTTCAAGGTCTCTACCTCATTCGTAAGTTGGACTGTCTTTTCACTTTCCACACTCTTAGCAACAGGTAGCTGACCACCATGATTTGGTGTCCCAATTTGGTTCTGACTACCATGGGAACTTTGAGGAAGCTGTGATTGTTGAAAGGGATCAAAAGTTCCAGTAGCAAAGAATGGGATAGGTGGTTGAGTTTGCAATTCAGACATAGGCCCATAATGGGAAGGAGACATTCCTGGGACAGTGTTGAATAGAGGAGTTGGGCTATGCATCTGATATCCTATTGAAGGGAAACCTCCCCCCAGGCTTCCTTGTTGAGAACTGATTTGTTGCTACAGCTTGATAGCTAGATGATAGACTTTGGATAGGGAATCAATATCAACTGGTTGGTAGATCCTTTGCAAGAACAAGCCAAGCAAGGGATTTATAACTCTAAAGTAAGCTTGAATGGCACTGTTCTCAGCGACTAAATAGGGATCTTGCAATCTCCTATACATCCGTTGGAACCTGGTATTGAACAAGGGCAAGGATTCACCTGGTTCCTTTCTATTGTGGAAAACTGGTGGTATAAAAGAGCTGGATCCACATAAACCCTGAACTGATTGATAAAGGCATTTGCCAAATGTGTCCAGGTTAGAATGGAGCCTTGAGGAAGATTAAGGTACCAATTGTATGCCATATCCCCTAAGGAGTAAGGGAACAACCTACAGACTACATCATGGTGAGCTATCTGAGCTCTAGTACAAGCATCCTTGAAAGCTTGTATGTGCTCTTCAGCACTCCTTGACTTTCCATGAATGTACTTGGGGCAAAATTTCTTAGGGTTCTTGGGCATATCGTGAAAACCTCCAGGAATAGTCCCCAATGGAGAGGGATTATTCTGAAAGAACGCCATTGGTGGGGGTGGTGGTTGAGCTAGTTGTGATGACAATTAAGATGGATGTGATGGTGGATTGATAGGTACCCATTGGGGTATTGGTGAAAAGCCTGGTGCAGTGAGCAGAGCCGATAAGGGTGGTATGATAGTTGCCCCAATCTTGTGACTTTTGTATCTTGTTGGGGTCTTGAGTTCTATGAAAGGTGATGGATTTTCAGTTGATCGAAGAACTCTGTGGGGCCTTTTTGGGGAGAAAAACCTAGTTTTATCTAGTTTTCCCTTCTAGTCCCTCCTTCTAGCACCAACTTCTATTGACGTTCCAAATGGCACAACAACAGTTAAACATAATACTGCTATTTTGTTTCTCCTGAAAGAGAATGATAACACATGGGTATCTTAGCTCCCAAGGTCTTTATAGTTGGTTCTCAACTGTATTGATGTCCCTCAGTGGTCAATGTAGTAATAATATTCAATGGGCCTGCTGGTGTGAGCTTCTGGATTGTTCTAAGATCAAACATGAATTTAAACCTACTCTAACTGGGGGTTTTAAAGAAATATAAAAAAGACAGACTAGAGTTTTCAAAAAGAAAAGAATGATAATTCACCTATCTTAACCAAACTTGTTATCTTTCAAGGATTTCCTAAACTAAAACTGCAAAACGAAATTAACTTGTGATTGACACAAAGTTTCATTCATTTACAGTGTTGATTTCAATAACAGATTGCAAGTTATGATCTAAACAAAACATTAAAGTAAGACCTCCATCCTTGAAAGATTCTCAAATCAAATGATTAACTCAAGACAAACACCATTCTGAAACATAATCTAAAATAGATTTTAATCTAGCTACTTCTACTATTAGTGAAATAGATAAGCAACACTTACAAAGCTGGCACAATCACCAATGTACAAAAAATCTATGACTCTGAATTGTTTCCATTTATATTAAGAAAATTGAAAAGATACATTATTGGTTCGTATTGAATCTAACTGCAAACTAAGAAGACAAAAGAAGCTCCTATTACCAAGAATCAGGATGCAACTCTATCTCCTTTTGTTAACTAACTAACTCCTAGATTTTCTTCTAACTATCTGTTCTAACACTATATCTTCTCCTTTTCTTCCTTCATTTTCTCTACCTCTAACTGTCTAACTATGTTTTTTTTTCTCTCTAACTTTCTTCTAAATCCTTCTAACCTTTACAAAGAGGCAAGAATCCCATATATATACAAAATGTACCAAAAGAATGTGTTGTCCCCCTACATTAGGGTTTACAAAATATCTGCTTCTGGGAGAGTCGGCTCTCAGATCTTTCTGAAGAGAGTCAAAGCTACCTTCAATGTGAAACCCTGCTACCCATGTTGATGAAAGATAGTTCCAGGAAAGATATGTAGATCATTTGCAGCCGCAGCATTAACTCCTCTGTCTTTGTGTCCATCTTTGAACTCCACTGGGGTCACCTTGAATGCTCCATAATATCACCATTACTACTAATCTTCCTCTGCCAGTGGTCACCATAGCCGTCCATGTGAGTCATGGCTACTTCTTTTCTTCGGCCTTCTTCACATTCAAGACCTTTCTACATGTTGACCGTCCCCTGGAAGCAGAGCATCAGGCTGCCCCTTCAGATTTGGATACCATCGTTCCTGAGTTGATCCATCAACTCATGATCTCAGAAGGAGTCCATATCGCTTTCATCCTGTAGATTTCCTCCTGATTGGTTAGACATACACCACACTAGATTATCAAGCAGTCAAAAGTGGTCCACCTTGAATTGCATGTCAGTGAGACACTGATCGTGTCTCCCCGATGCAATTTTCCTCTTAACAATTATCGGCACAACATGTGGCAGTCGGTGAGACCTTTTGGCGAGCTGCAGAAGTTATACCAATCCCACAATGACCATCGGTAAGACCATCGCTAGTCGGTATGACCTCATGGTGAACTCTTCTTTTTCTCCCTAAGCCCAAGCTTCTTCCACTTCGCAGAGACTTCTTCAAGTTGGTGGGATGTCACGGTGAGGCTAAGAGTCCCTTTGCAAGCTTATTCTTCATGTCGGGGAGACCTTCGTCAGTTGGGAAGACCTTTTGGCGACGTTGGATCTTTCTCCCCGAGCTCTTTCTTCTTCTTCGGGCCCGAGCTCCTTTTCCCTTTCGATAAGACTCCAGCGTAGTCACCCAAACCTCCCGACGACTTCCTCTTTTCTCCCTGCTCGCTCATTTTTATTGGCCAGACCCCACTGGGTCGGTGCGACATCATGGCGATGTCACTTTTTCTTTCGGCGAGCTCCTTGATGTTGGCCAGACTTTTCATGGTCGGGGAGACCTCATATCGATCTCCTCTTTTCTTGCCGGCCTTCTTCTATATCGGCCATACCAGCTCCCTTCGCCAAGACCTTTCATCGAAGCCACATTGCTTTATGTCAGCGAGACTAAGTCCCCTCGCCAAGACATCTTGGTGAGCCTTCCTTTCTCTAGCGAGCACACCCTGTTGGGGAGACTCCCTTCGATCAGTGAGACTTTACACCGACCGAAACTTCCTTTCACCGAGACAATCCCTGGGTTGCCCAGACTTCATGCCGATCTCTCCATCCTTCACTGATGTCGTTTCATTCCGTTGAGACTCTGATGGATCGACAAGACTTATGTCGATATTACTTCATGTCAGCAAGACCTTTCCTCTTCGCTAAGACTTCACGCTGAGCACATCTTTCTTCTCCCTGAAGGGGCATTTTGTTGGTGTGACATAAAAATATCACCAAGACCTCATGGCGATGATACCATTTTCGTGTCACTAAGACTCCCTTTGGTTGGTGAGACTTTACACCGACTAAAGCTTCCTTTCGCCGAGTGAAAACTTTCTTCGGGCTCCTCCTACCTTTTCGGCGAGAGATACGCTAATTGGCCAGACCTCTTGCTGAAGGAAAAATTATCGCCGACACGTACTCCTTCACTGAGACCCTATACTGAAGTCTCCCCGCTTCGTCGAGAGTTCATTTGAGTTCGAGGAAAGCTTGCTTGATCGACAAGACTTCTTGCCGACACTACACCCCTGTCGCTGAGACTTCACCCCTTTGAACAAGACGTTATGTCGAATTCAGAATCTTTTGGCAAGGGCTCCTTCGTTCGGTGAGACACATAAAGACTCTTGACAACATGAAGTTTGGGTGATTGATGAACCTCTTTTGGATGGAACACACAACCAGTCAGCAAGACAACTATAGGGTCTTGCCGATTTTCTCCTTAGAGGAAATTTATGATCAACTAGATTGAGGAATACTTTCCAATTGAGTTCCCTTGGGAAATATCATCATGTGTGTGATTTAATTTTACAAAAGAAAGGTTACATTAGCACTCAAGGGAAAATAAAACACAAAATATGTCATAATGAAATCCATTATTGTCCATAATTATTTCATTGAATTCTTAAGAAGAAGAAAAATCAACTCAAGCTAAGACAGGACCAACATCAGATCAGACAGAAACAAAAAGATAAAACAAAAAGAATAGAAGAAACCCCAAACACAAAATGAATAACAGAGGCAAAGAAACCAAAAGAGAAGGGGGAACCCATTTTGTTCCAGAATAAAATGGGGGTGGTTATGCAAGGCATAACAAAATCTTGCAAGTGCGTAGACCAAATATGAGGTCATTGTGAAGGTCTTTGTTTGCAACACATTGGACAACTTCCCATGAATTACTCTGCTAATGACTCTTGCCCAATGGTAGTCAGTCTTCTCTTGTTCCATCCTTACAATCACATGGCACATCCAATTCTCAAACATGCCAACATTCTTCAATTCAACCACCTTGCAAAGAAGAGTGATGACATCATAATATTCTTTCTTCAACTTTGCCTTGAATAACTATTTAGGCAACTTGGAATAGTGAGACTTGGGCTTCTTCAGCCAAGAATTGATAAGCTGTTGTGACTTCACAGTCTGTTCATCATAGAACTCCTGAGTTGCCTTCATGTTGAATGCCACCACATGAGATCTGTCTGGCATATTAAAATTTTGGGCAATGGAAATAGGGTTGAGATTTACTACAACTCTCCCTTGAGGACCAATAATTCTTTGTGTGTCCTGATCATAGTGCCTGGAACACTCAAGGACCAGCTCATAACACTGCACAGTGGAAGGGAAACCAGCTACATGTGACAAGCCTGACTCCTTCATCCTTCTAGCCACCAAAGGAAGATCCTCTATTGCCATTTTTCCTTTAAATTCTTCATAATCCCACAATCTGACATTTGTATCAGTCACCTCAGACCAAATTGATGTAATTTTACTCTCAGGGATCCTGCTCTTGATGTCCATTTTGATCCTTTCTGCCTCAGATACTGAGGATCCCTCCACTGTCCTGCTAGATTCAGCCTGCACTCAACACATAAATCATAGTAAAAACCATAGGAAAGCACTCTTAATCCATCAAAATACCATTAGAATGAACCTCATACAATCAAGGTGTTATTAAAACTCATATAAAATGATCTTGATAAACTTCGGGTTTCAAGACCATCCACGAAATCTGAGCCAAAGAGGAATTTCGGGAAATTTTGGAGCACACGGATTCCGGTGGAATAATTATGAAACACCTACTAACAATTAAATCTAATCATTACCAGTCAATAAACCACATAGGAGATCATGAGATAGCATGAATTAATCATAAAATGCAATAAAAATCACTAACACATCATGCTATTCCATATTTCCTTACATTTCACCAAATTTTGGGAAAATCTGCCAAAGACGGATTTCTGTGAAGGGGAAGACTCTTCATAAACTTCAGAAAATCTAGGCGGCACAAGACTTTGGGAAACCCCGAGGTCAACGGAAATCCGCGGATAAGGTAAAACTTTGAAAGCATGCAGATTTCGGGAAATCAAAGGAAATTGGGAAAATGGAGGAGGTCGGGAAAATCCGCCATAGCTAGAAAATCCACCGGAGACGAAAAATCCCGAACTGAGGACGAAACCCATATTGTGACATAAAACCACGATTCACTCAGAACACCAGATTGATCATGAATTTTGAAGATTTAAGCTTAGGGAAAATTTAATACGAGTTTTCTATGGATTCTCTTAGCACTCTAAGCCAGTTGGGAGGCGAACTAGGGTTAAATGGTAATGCCCTAAGTTTCAAACCCTATACATCCGCCATTAGCACACAGTCAAGCTCAAAATTTAAACATTTCGACTACTAATTCTCGACTAAGGGATTACTCACAACTCTCAAGCAAGTTACATCAAAATGCAAATAAACAAAGGACCTCAAAACTCACTTGGGAGATGATAAATAAAGCAAATGTTGGGCAGCCCTAATCACGAAATGATCCAATACTGAAGAATTCGAACACCAATAAATTTGATAACACCAAATCCTTATCCACAATCACCAATTAGAAGTAAGGCAATCAAAAACATACTGTTATGAAGCGGAAATTGATCTCAGAGACAACAAATGCGAATTTAATGGCGTCCACAAAGAACAGCGGCAGGAATACACTAGAAATTGCCACTCAAATCCACAACTCACAAACTTAACGCTCTAAATCCAAATCCAAGACTTCTTAGAATACACTCCTCAACTTAATCGATGGCAAACAAGAAGCATAATAGTGCAAAAGACTTCAAATATTGGTTAAATACATCATTTACCAAAGGTACAGATGACATTAATACCGATTGACAAGATAGGCTAGCGAATCCGGAAACCCGACAACAGGACGAAATCCAAAAAAATTGGACCATGTGAAATTCCACGAAGACCAAAAATCTCCGAACCATAGCTTCCAGCCGGAGTCCTAGTAGGATCCGGGAAAATCCGTCCGGGGTGGAAGGTCCCGAACTTCAGTGAAAACCCGAATTTAGCTCAAAATTAAAGATCATCAATGAATGACTTAGGGGAATGATTTAGGAAATCAACATAAACATTTAAGCACATGCCAAAATAAGACAAAACGTCAAGATGAAAGGGCCAAGACACCAAAACCAAAGCGAAAGAGGGTCCTTGCTTTCAGCGGGGTGTGTGCAAAAACTGCACAACAATAGCTAGTTCAAGTAGATTTCCCGCAACATATCCTCTAGACATAGAAGTGGAATACCAACCAGATTATCAATGTTGTTTATCCAAAAAACAAGTTTATGCTTTGAGTCAATTGGTTGAACTATGTGATCTTTGCGTGTACAACATAAGCAAGGATTAACAACCCCTGAGGTCATAGGCCAGTTCCCTTAGGTTTCTATCAGCTTTATTTCAACTTAGTCAAAAAATTAAAAATCTTAAAACAGTCAAAAAATTCAAAATCCAAAAAATAGTCAAAAAATACAAAATCCAAAAATAGTCACAAAATAGAAAGGTCAAAAAAATTCAAACCAAGCAAACTATGAGCCTGTGTGTGTACAAAATAGGTAAGGCTTATCTTTGATAAGCCCCCATGGCCTTAGGTTAGTCCCCTAAAAGCAACAAAAACAACATCGTAAAACTCAAAAAATAAAAAGACATAACCCCATTGTCACAATCCATAGTAAACTCTTCATCCATAATAAACAAAATGTCGCACTCACTCTTTGACAAAACAAACAAACAAACAAAACATTAACAAGTTATAAATTTCAAGCAAACAATCACAAATATTTGATTGCAAAAAAAACAAAAACAAGCACAAAGTATCAACTACCTATCTTTTTGACAATTCACCAACAACATCCTGAGATATTCCTTAACGGATATGTTCCTATGATAGACATGATCAATAGTGGATAATAGTCCTGAAACCTCAAACAGATATGGCAAGTGATACTACAACTTTGTTTTTTACCTTTTTTGTAGTCTTATTTTTTGATGATTTATTTTATTGACTCATTCCAAGGATCTCTTGAGGATGTCCATAAGGATTTAGAGAAGAAGGAATGGGGTAAATTGAGTGTCATTTTAGTTTGTTGTTTGTAATATATTTTTGTAATACTACCATGGAAAATACTTGCTTTATTGAGTGTATGAAAGTTGTGTTAAAACAATTTGTGAAGCAATTGCATGTTAGGTGTTTTGTACCTCTATGTAACTGGTCTGAAAAGTTCTTAAACACAACTTGACTATATACTTTAAACAAAGTTTTTGTATGTCTAGTATGAGAAAGAATATTCTTTGTATGTAGAGTCAAAGTCCATGCAATGGATATAAAGTCACCTTGGTCATTAATACCCTGGTGCACCGTATCTATTTGCTACATCAAATAGGATTGTTCAAATTGTAGATCCTCAAAGCAAAGTGAAAGCAACACATCAACAACTAACAAACATCAAATTTATGTCCATCATAAAAAAATTCTTCTAACATCCATCCTGCATCACAATATCATTAGTACCATATCCATTCTACATCCACAATGTCGTCAATATGTATCATGATGATAATAAAGCAACAAAACATCATGTATCATGAATAAGGCATACACACATCATATATCAACATCATATAAACATCATATATCAAAATGAGATATTGATCATCCATAATAAAATATCATATGATATAAAATATGATCCATCCATCCACGTCATATGCATACATTAGAAAAGTAAAAAAACATATATAAACATACATAATCATATATAGTCATCCATGATCATCACATACACATATAAATGAGTCGAATCGAAGAAGGTATATCTCATATATATCATCATAAAAAAAGGGAGAATGTCATAGTACACCATCATCATGGAAACAGGTGTGATAGGATAATACAAAATAATACATATATTTGAGGCCTCGACTAGGCCAATGAATATATATACAAAAATCATGTCTACAATATGTCTCTGAAAAAAAACATCATAAAGATCAAAGTACATATACAATATTGGCCAACAAGAAGGGGGGGACTCTATAGACTAGGCTACAGACCATCATATGGATCTAGTTGTCTAATAGAATGACTCGTTGACTCAACACCATTGCCCTCAACACTAGGCTCTTTGAATTGTGCCCATTGCTACACTCTAGGAACAAAGGCATCATAGAGAGTCTGATAATATATAGACCTCTACAACAACTGATCCTGCTCTGCACGAAGGGTATCATGCTTTGCTTTGAGAGTATCTCTCTTCACTGTAAGCAATTATACCTGAGCCTCTACAACATGCCATCACCCACTCTCATTGTCTTGCTCAACCCTCAAACTATCCCTCTCCATGGTCAAAGTAACAACTCGAGCCTCCACGGCCTATCGCCGCACTACCTCAACATCCCTCATGGCTGTCATCTATGCTAACAATACTGCTCCATCCTGTCAGCCCTGACCCAATTACTTGGCTAGAACCTCAATACGTTGCCACTCCCAGTGTTGACCTATAATGCTCACTCTGCCTAATGCGAGATCACCATTGGGATCTATAAATCTTAAAGGCATACATCGTTCTCACCACTAATCAAAATCGGGAGTGGTACCTGGATCTACTGGACCCACTAGTCAACCCCATCCTACTAGAGCAAGAGCTTTGAATATTGCAATAGCAACATCTTTGTCTACCATATGATCCCATACACAGACTTCTCTAGTGTTCTGATCGAACCAAGCCTCATATGTATCAAGAAACTGACCCTATCTCTCCTCAAACTTTCGGCATACTTTTTCAGGTAAGTATCGCTCTAAAAGAGAATGAGAATGACCAACCAACCATTTGGTCTACCGACATTACACTAGCTGCTCTTGATCCTTGGGCCATGCATCACAATCCATATAAGGCCTCCAAATAAAACCTGGCATGTCATCGAACACACGACACCAGTATGGAAGATCACCAAGCAAGGTATAATGAAGAAAGTCTCCATAACAATAGGAGTGTGGATCACCATCAACACGATCCTATTTACCATTGGGTCGCATCACTGCAATGTGCTCCCAAGCCCATACATGTAAGAGAGAAACACCTACAGAAATAGATTTCCCACCTCGGTATGCAACCTCATGCATATCTTTGTAGAGGTGGGTGAGAAGATAAGGACCCCATGCATATCTAGTCCCATGCTCAAACATACCCTCAATAAAAATACCCCATCCAATAGGGAACTGACGACCTCTCCTATCAAGAACAACTAATCCTGAAATCAAACCGCTAAGAATAAGGGAAACAAGATCTACACTCCCAACTAACTCAGACAAATCAATCTCAGACTATTGAACCTCCAAGTGTCTGACACCCATCACATGCCGCATGGCATGAGTACCTCGTCAAACATGGTATGTCAAAATCTCACCATGGATAGGAATGTGGACAATCCTCCACACATCCTTGAGTGTAATGGTGGCCTCTCTTGTAGGTAAATGGAACAAAGAAGTCTTTGAATGCCACTGCTCCACGAGCGCGGTCATCATTGTTGTGTGAGATTGGATGGGAGGCATGCAAAAAATATGATGAATCCCAACCGCATCTAGGAAATCTCACTCCAAAAACACAAAGTGGGAAATTGGATCAAATAGATCTCAAGGTCGTCTCTCCCTCGGTTGAAGGGGTTTAAGGACTGAGTGTAATCATTTTAACCCATGATGTTAGGGTGTCACAAGTGCGTAGAAAATATAACCTAGCAATCAAAAGTGAAAAAGTAGAGCAAATGTGAGTTGCAAAGGCGAAAGTTCAAATCAAAAGCACAAAACTAAGTCAAGTGCATAGAAAAAGAGCAAAAGTGAGCTTTCCAAAATGAAAAATGCACTGAAATTGATGCAAGTGCATTGAAAAACTAAAAACTATGCTTTTGACTTAAAGAACTTTGTACACAAATTATGAGAACATGAAAACACAAAAACAAAAATTGAGAGGGTACATACCAGGCCACCAATGCTTGCGGGTCGTCTAAACTCTCAAACCAAGTTCAAATGATGCAGGGCTCCCTGAATCCTAGGCATTGCTCCTCGACAACTAACAAAATGAGAAATCCAAAGATAGGAATTCTCTATAGGATCAAAATGCAAATGAGGTAATTAGAACCCTAATCACCTATTTTAACCCTCAAAAACCCTATTTTTTACCTAGGAAACCCTAATTTTTAATTAGGGAACCTTCCTACATTCAAATTAGGAGCTCCTGGGAATATTTAAATGAGAAACAAGGGACCTATAGACTTAATTTTTCATCCTAAAGACATTTGAACTGAAATAGAATAGTGTCGTGACCTGACCTCAAAATCAAAAATTTCGGCCAACCTCTTGAGGGGGCAACATAGAATCCTACCATCATTTTGTTGATCGTTGAGGCACAGTGGGGCATAATTTTTTTCAAAATATTGATCTTAACATTGAATCTTTGAAACAAAGAAACTTGTACTTTGTATCAAAGAGGGGCAAAATGTAGACATGTAAAATTGACCTAACACTTATCACACACCCTAAATAACATTTTCACATCATCAACATCGTTATCATCAAACATCATTGCATTTCACATCAATTGCATTCGAAACCATAATTTCCCCTATTAATTGAATAATACAACATTATTTAATTAATTCACTTTTTCATCTTTTTTGAATAATTAAATAAATTTCATTTATTTAATAAAGTCCTAAACCCCTATTTTTTCTATTAATTAAATAAAATGACATTATTTAATTAATTCACTTTTTCATCAATCTCGACCAATTAAATAAATTTCATTTATTTAATAAAGTCCTAATCTAACATTATTCCTCTTGATTAGTTAAATAACACAAATTATTCAATTACACTGCTAAATCACTTTATTCCCCAAAGTCGATTGAATTATTAAATCATAATAATTTAATTAATTCACCTTCCCTCCAAATTTGAATAAATTGAATAAACTACTCAAATTATCATAAAAAATCAAATCAAACTAAGACAACTTTATTTGCAAAATTCAAACTTGATTTGCACATTCAACTCCAAAAAGGATTAATTAATTAAATCAATTAATTGAATTATCCTCACCAACTTTGAGAAAATTACTCTCAACATGATTTCCTCACCAACTTTATTCAATGTCACAAATCACTCTGCATTATTTCCTCAATCCCATTGAAGGCTCAAATTGATTTCTTTAATTTCATGAATTGCTCCACCTATTTCATCAATTTCACAAATTGCTCAACAACATTTCTTTAATCACACTAATCATGCAATCTACTTTGCATGGATTATTCATGTTTAAATCCTCTCAACATCTTTCGACTGTCAATCAACATATTCTACAACACGATCTTGATCATCCATTTCAAATCATAATTTCTATATAACAAATCTCTTTCCTCACAAAAAGGGATCAACGAGTCAACATCATTTGCACAACGAAATACTACCAATATTCACAATCACCATTGATAGAGCTTTAACATATCTTTGATCAACCAACACTCACATCGCATTAAAGCTTTCTCGAACACAACAATGGAGGCTTCGCAGAGATATGAACAACCTGACATTTTGCGAACACACTCCAACACAGGATGATAACCTCTCTTTGTTTTGAATTCAATTTGATAATCGTAGGATTTCATTATGTGTTTTGAATAGCTTAGAATGTCATTTTGTGAGTGTAGGAATAGATATAGATCGGTGTTTTTGATTTAGATTAGATTCTATTTCATGTTCATTTCTCTCATTTATAACATCTATGATTTTCCCCCTCGTAGTCTTCTATAGAATTACCCCCAAAACATGGATTTGAATAGAGATCTCATTAACATAAAAGGAAATCTAAGGAAAATCCAAAACTATAGGGATCAAGGTCTAAGGAGGAGAGCCAAGTTGAATTGGGCAACCTAAGGAGATAGGGGGTCTAAATTCTTCTTCAAAATGTTGAAGGACAAGGAAGTCAAGGAGGCCGTTGGTGCCATATGGGATGAAGGATCCATGATTAGGGATCTGGATGAGATCAAAATAAAGTTCTATTTGTTCTATAAAAAACTATTTAAATATGAATGTAATACCCCTCAATGCAGTGAAACACAAGATAAGTGCAAGGCCCTTATTCCAAGGAATATCACAAAGGAGATGGCAGTAAAGTTAAATCAACAAGTACCTCAAGAAGAAATTAAGGAGTCTATTCTCTCAATCTGTAATGACAAGTCTCTGGGGAGAGATGTTCTACTGACATAATTCTATAAGGAAAACTTGGAATGGATAAAAGAGGGTCTTCTACAAGTGTACGATGAGGCTACTGAATATGGTTCGCTAGGAAAATACATAAACTAGGGGATCATTAAACTTATTCCCAAAGAGGGAGACAAAACTATGATAAAAATTTGGAGGCCAATCACCCTCTTGAATATTTCCTATAAGATCCTAGCCAAAGCCATATCCTGAAGACTATCCCCGGTCCTCCTAGAAATCATCAATAACACTCAAACAAGATTCATCAAGAAAAGGTACATACTAGAGAATCTGCTAACTAGTTGGGAGGCAATGGATTGGGCCAAGATCTCCAACTAGAATATTGGCATGCTTCTTTTGGATTTTGAGAAAGCATACGATAGGATCAAATGGCTCTTTATCCTAATGACTTTGGAAGGTTTTGGATTTCCAGAAATGATTTATAAAATGGTTAAAACTCTCTTGGAAGATACCTCAGGTCGAGTGGAGGTAAATGGTGAACTTATAGATGAGATACTTTTACAAAGGTCCATAAGGTAGGGTTGCCCCCTTGCCCTTTCTTTGTTTGTCATAGCAACAGATGCATTACACTACATTTTGAGGGACTCCACATTAAGCCCAAAGGTGCAGTGACTCTCTATCTGAAATTGGGATGAGTTGACTAATATACAATTCACTGATGATACAACACTCTTTGTAAATCTTGATAAAGATAACTTTCAAAACCTGATGGGGAAAATGGATTTTTATGCAAAAGTGGCAGGTGCAAAGATTTCCAAGGCTAAAACCTCCCTCCTAAGTTGGGAAAGCCAAAACCTGATTGGCTTAAGGAACATGAATTTCAGTGGGGAGGACCAATCAAGATTATTAGGTATCTTGGAATCCCTTTGTGGTTAATCCCAACCTAAAAGATACGTGGGAATGGATGAAAAGTAAAGTAATTAAAAATCTTGAATCTTGGAATAAACAATACCTGTCAATAGATGGTAGAGCACAAGTATGCTAGAAAATTCTATCCTCCTACAATATCTACTATGCTTCGGCTTGGATGTTAAATAGCTATCAAATAGATGAAATTCAAAAGAGAATAAGGCAATTTTTGTGGTTAGATGGAAAAGGAAAAATAAAAAAGCATGCAGTTAAATGGGATTGGTGTTGTATTGAGAAACAAAATGGGGGTCTAGGGCTAAAAGACCTCAAGAAGCAAGGTATTCCACTCGTAGTTAAATGGATTTGAAAAGGTTTAAAAGTAAATGAACCATGGAAGGTCCTAGTTAGAAACAACATAAAGAATGTAGTGCCAAAAAATGATAGATCTTGGAAAGAATTACCTCTTTGTGACCTAATCTTCGGGAAATTCCCAGTATCCCTGACATGATCGAATGTCTTTAAAAGCTTGTGGAAAGATTGGGAGATCTGCAAAGAAGATACTCTCTCTATGTATCCTGTTGATAGTGGTTTGAAGAGTACCACACTTAACAGATCTATTTGGTGGAATATTTTCTATAATAATAAGCCTTTAGCCCTCCTTCAAGGGTGCCCGACTAAAGAATGGAATAAGAAAGGAATTTCCAAATTCATAAAAAAATTTAATAATAGTTGCCTTCTAAGCTAGGAGCTCCTTAAATGAGATTTCAATCTCCTCCAAACACATAAGATAACCTATGAAAGGTTAAAAAATTATAATCTTATCTTAAACAACCTAAACTTTTATGTTGCTAATAATTGCAAGGAGTTGTCTTGGCTGAAAGATAAAGGCTTAACTCAACTAAAGGAAAAAGTTATTTATAAGATAATTGCTAACCCCCCAACCTTTCTAAGTTTCTTAATAAAAATTGGAAGCTTAATCTCAACCAAAAGTAGTGGAATAAGGCCTTTTCTGCTATTTGGAGTACTAATTTAGATCCTGAAAAAGTTGGCTTTAAATGGTTGATGTTGTTGCAAAGGCTGCCTAACTTTGATCCTAAAAATAACCCTACTACTTGTGATATCTGTAAAAAACTTGAATCAATAACTCATCTTTTTTTTTACTGCTTGCATGTCAAGGAAACTTGGAATCTTTTTCACATTGATTTATTTGGTTGGGGGAAAAAGAGGGAAACAAGAGTATTTTGGGGAAAATTAATGAATTTGGTAAGGCAATTGATATTTTCTGGTTGATTCTAAGTATTGAAATTCTTTGGCATCTTTGGAAATTTAGAAATTCAGAAAAATATCAAGGCACGAGGAGGGAACTTATTGAGGCTAAAAGAAGACTCATAGCTCACAATGTTTATATGTATGTCTCTTTAACTCTGGAAGTCTCCAAAGAAAAGATACACAAAATAGTGAAGAATGGCAAAGTAGAAATAAACAAAGAAGAGTTGATCTAAGTGAACTAGTGGCTCTACTATAAACCTAGCCTGAAATACTTCATGAAAGATGATGGAAACAACAACATGAAGACCTTAGAAGTGAAGACCAAACAAAAAATGGATTGACCTTATATTTGTAACCTTTTTCATGTTTTTGTAACCACTTTATATGTAAAGCACAAAAGATACAGATAAACTGGCCTTTGTGGCTCACAAATCAAAGTATAATGTAACTATCTTGTGGGATACTGACTATTTGTATGATCTGGTTGATCTGTTTTGTACACTATTTTGAATACAAAAAAAAAAAAAATTAATTACACAAATTTAATTAATTTAGATTTATTTCCCTATACATTAAACTCAAAACAAATAAAAATATTTACATTTAGAAGAACACTAAAACAATCAAACATTCAACTATCATATCAAATGATAAATATCAAAGCAAATAAGAATAATCATTTGGTCTTAAATAAATAATTAACTTAATAACTTGTTTGATTTGATTTTAGTGACCACATTTAATCTTATTACATGTGGCTTTAGTTAAGATCAAACTTGTATAGAGTTCCTAAGAGAGTTAAAATAGTCTATGCTTGTTCCTCCAACCTTTGTTCTTGAACATGTCGAGCTTTTCTTGAAATGATCTAATGATAGACAATACAAAGAACAAACAATCAAGAAACAAGCAAATACCTCACTACCAAATCACTCAACATTTCTTTTGATAAAACACTCCACGTGTTACCTTCATTTGTATCCCTAAAGGCCAATGACCTATTTCAAGAGATCCTCTTTGACTCATTCTTTGCTTGTTGCTTTCATTATAAGAAAATAATCCATTCAACACAACACCATTAGACCAACTCTTGCCATGTTATAATAGTGAGTTTGAAATTTCAATTTGGTAAACATGAATTGACATGTGTGCTTTATTTTTGTGCATATAAAACTTGATGTCAATAAATATTAATACTTGTAAATTAATATTTATCTGGAGTGTCTAAATTTACAATGAAAACTGGTAATGTTGATCTAGATATCTTTTAGAGTTTTCTTGCAAGGATCTTTTCATTGGTTAAACCTGTAAATTTGATTTATATATTTTTAATAAAGTTGGAAGACAACAAACTGTAGACACATAAAAAATTCCTCTAATAATATTAAAAGTTTATCAATATGTGGATCCATTATTAGTATCATTATCCATTTTATATTCATCTCATATTTATATTTCATGCATAACCATTTTATAAATATTAATCCATCTCATTAAATCATTTATTTAAATCCATAATCATTAAAATCTTATTTATTCATAATCATTTATTCGTATTCATAAACTCCATCAAATCCATTTGCATAATATATGATCATTAAAATATCAATACATTTACATATTTCATTAATATCCATTTACATATTCATAAATCAATTCATATATTTATCCATTTTCTTTATTTACCATTTTGCATATTTATCCCACATTCGCCCTAATATTGGATCGACCCCTGGGGAGATCTATTTAAACCTTTCCCTCTCCCATTTTTCGATCATTTAACATCCATGTTCTTTGCATTTCAATCATCTTCACATCCATTTTGAATACTCTTTATTTGGATTCTAGTTTTATATCCATTTCATCTTAGTTTATTTGCATGTTAACATTCTAGTTTTATCATGTTTTATTCTTTTATTGCATATCATTTGTACTCAATCTTTTAATCTCTAGTCACCATAGCCTCTTGTGCACAGTGCTCTAAGAGCAAATTCTTTTTAGCAACACAAGATCTTGGATGATAGGAGCGCAATGGAGATAGGAATCCATTTGCATGCATGTGTGTTTAGTTAGTTTATTTGGTTTGCACGTGTATGTAGGTGGCAGACACTCCATTGTTTGATGTTGGAACAAATTTGAATCTTCGAATTTAGATACCCATTTCCTTCGTCAACACAAACAATAATGCAAATGATAATGATCCAATTTTGTAATGTGTGGTGTAAGAGTAATAATAAAGCTAAGTGATAGGTGGATTATATCTTAGAGGTGATGTCCTTTTATACATAACTTAAGTAATGTCTTTTTATTCAAAAAAAGTGGTACAATTTATTACATACAAAAAGTTAAATTTGAATTAACTTGAATTTGAAGTAAAATTTAAATTTTTAAAATAAAGGTCAATTCTATCTATGACTTCTATTTGATAGATGTATGGCTATATTTAGACATTTTTACCATAAAATACAACTAAGATTTTAAAAAGACTATATTATATGAAAGAAGAAATTCTTAACAAACTATCAAATATTCTATATATATATATATTGATACCCATTATTTTTATCCGTTATATATATACCAACTTTATCAGTGTTATATATATATTTATTCGTTATATATATATATACCAACTTTATCAGTGTTATATATATAGACTGCAGGAATCGGATAGCACGACACCATATAAACTGCAGTGCGCCTGGTAAACTTTTTAACGTGACCAGTGGTGCTGGCGCGACATGCCCTCCGGTACCACGGGGGTGGGGGAGACTATATATATATAAACTTTAAAGCATATCGAACATTCTCTCCAATTGCAAACAGAAAAGGGGAGGGGTGTGGCGGGCGCTTAAAGTTTCCCAGGCTGCACATTTTTTTGAATATATTTCTCCCAGTAGAATGTTTTTTTTGTTTTCTCTATGAAATTTATTTATTTGAAGAATTATTTAAATCTTAGGATGAAGAGTTTCACATGACATTTTGGAAGCTTTTCCGGCTATGGTGACATCAATGCCTACGAAATCTGTAGCAGTTTCAATGGTGTGGGACTGAAAAGCTACAACCTGCTCCATCTTGAACACTTCATTGTTCGAACTCTTCATTCTCACCTTCATTTCCCCTGCCACAGCCCATGTTACATTCCCCTAAGACTTGATATGATGTGGTATTGGAATCATGGATGTTAATATTGTTATTGTAACTGCCTTTTATGGGAACATGAAATAAATAATTGTTTTGTTTGTTTGTTTCTTTTGCAAATGTAAATGTGAACATGTATGATTACTTAGATTGTGAATGTATTTAATGATAATGATGATGATGATATTAAATGTAAATGTGAATTAATGCGTTAAGAATGGACTAACTCTAGTTTCCTGTGTCAAGTGATTGTAGGATCGACATTGCACGAAGGAAAAGGGACTATCATCAGGGAGAGGATGCAATTGACAAGGATCAAGTTATCATTGAACTCTGGGAAGCAGATAACAACACAAAATAAAGCCTTGGCCTTGGTAAAATAAATAATGAATATTAAAGTCAAAATTATGATATAAAACTTAATAGGGGTATTTTATATTAAATAATATAAATAAGAATGTTTAAAGACTAAAGCTTAAATAATAACAAAAATAAATAAGGAATTAAACAAAAGGATTATATAATAGAACTATGGAAAGTAATTTTAAATTTTTTTTTTTTCTATTATCTATGTCGAGCTCTTTTGTGCGGGAAATGGCGACGGCCATGAAGCCAGAGTACCCCGCCACTCCATCAAAAAAACGCATGGTATGCGAAAGGTTTTGGAAGATTCCGGAGTGGAATGCGAACAGGCAATCTCTTAAGCGTCGGTCTCACCTTGGAAATTTCATTCTTGGGAAGGGGATTCATCTTTTGCTTCTTCAGAAAAATGAACGGGAAAGTCTTCTTGGGGATTCCATTGAAAATCTCAGTACCTTCTTTCCGCCATTGTTAGGGTTCGCTATTCTTTGGTCACTGTTGCCTTCTTCTTGAATATAGCGATATTCTATCTCCTGAATCGAAAGCTCCTTTGAACGACTTCTCTCTTAAAAACTATCTTCTGTTGCTCGAGGGTTCTTTTGGAAACGGATTGAGGAGCTAATCGCGTGTTATCTGAAGCTGGTAGTCGAGCAAGTGATTCTTCCAACTCTCTCTAAGTATCAGACGCGACCAGGTAAGTCTGGAATATCTTCTGTATATGCTCAATAATTTAAATCGAGGTTAAAACATATAATCTGTCTCATAAGAAAGCCAGTACGTCTTTTCTGAATATGTGAATTGGGAATCTTTGAATGCATAATACAATGTGCCATATAAGTTAAAATTTCCTTCATCCGTTATGACAGATTCTAGCCGTCTCCTGTAGGAATTGTGACCAATTGTTTCATACCGGATCTCTTTTGGCTCTGCAACTGAGATAACCTTGTTAGCATCCTGTTTTTCCTATACTTAAATGCCGAATGAAATCTTTCTGCATTTTTGCCACGCAGTCTAAGGGTTTGTCTGGTGACAGTTTATACTTGTAGCTTTACCTCAACTTTGTGACACCATACTAAATCCTCAAGCCTCGAAAGTAAAACAAACTTACTTGCAGATATTCTGTGATCCACGGAAAACATGTTTGATCTCAAAACTCTCCACTCTAGTATCTGTGAACTATACTTTACCCTGACCTGTTACTGTCATTGAATTCATATGTGAACTACTTAGACAAATCATTTTCGCCTATTCTTTCTCTTTTAAAACATCAGCTAATCTTCTTATCAAAAGACTCAATTTAAACTCAACAATAAATTGTAAGGTCATGAATCTAAGAGTAAATTTCCCTGTCAACCTTGATTCATGAATTATGAACCTAAACTTGAAGCAGTCATGTCGAGCAAGGGTGAATGCTGATGGCACAGTAGTGCCATAGATGTCGGCACAGTAGTGCCAGAGGCATCAGCACAGTAGTGCTAGAATAACCGGCACAGTGGTGTCCGAAGTATATTTAAAAAAAAAAAAACCTTGGCCAAGGTAGATGCCAGTTAGGCAAAGTCAGTTTCCATGTTCCAGATATACTCTAGTCAGGATGATCCTTCTGGTTAGGAGGAACCTACAGAGGAGGGATTGACCAGCTGTATAGGATCATGGGCACCAGGCTCAAAGACATGATAACATTTGATCCTTGTTAATTGACCTCGAGAAGGGCCAGGTACTTCAGTCGAAGGACGCGGGAAGACTAGAAGGTCTTGGTTGGGCGGTAAAGCCCCTGATGATTCTCCCTTTTCCTCTCTGATAAAGCAATTTCAAGAAAATGCAGATTGCAGATGGTGAAAATATAAAAATCATTTCTTTATATCATCTCCAGGTAAATGTTCTAATTATTCTTTTTATGCAATTATAGTATTTCATTTAAAATATATGTTCATTGAATAAATCTACAATTGTTGTTTAGATTGATCAATGGTTTTCTTTCTATTGAATGATTGAATTTTAGAAGTTAGTTATTGAAAAATAAAGTAAATGATGAGTTTTAAAGCAAGCCCTAGAATGACAATTATTCCGTTATGGGCATTGTGAAACTGTAGAAGTTCTTTTTCAAGTGAAACGGTATTTTGGTAAATTTTAGTTGCATCTTGACATTAGTTAGAACAAATGGAAAACCCTATTTCTCTTGAAAACAAATTAGTTACAATTCAGCTGAAGGTAGTTGACAGTCAACTTTTATAACTGTTGAACTAGTAGGTTCTTACAGCCTGTTCTGGAGAGAAAGTTCAACATATTTTATGCTGGTAATTCAGAAAGACTTTTGCATAAATTTTGATTCCTCCTTAACGAAATCAGAAAGGCATTGTTTACATTAGTCTAATTCATTCTATTTATCGCTTTAGGATTTGAGATTTGGAGGTTTGTTTCAAATGTTCTTATTTTCAAAACATATATCCGAAAAGCAATGTGGTCTATGCATTTTCTTCAAAAGTTTTCGTTTCTATAGATCTTAATTCTTTGATGTGACCAGAAAGTTGTTTTCTATCAAGGAGCACATTAGGATCATACACGAAGAACAAAATTGAATCTAGAAAATTCAAGCAACATATATAGAAAAAAATAATGGATGCATAAAATTGAAGGATCATATTTGAAAAACGAAAAATAGACAATATGTTTGTGCTAACATTGACACTAATTTGAAGGAAATTAAATAATCATGCATCAAAAAATTGATGCATGATATGATAGAGCTAGATTTTTTTGTAATTATATGATATGATCATATAAGGGCGTAGCAGGATACCATTCCAGGCCAAAATTCCAAGAAACTGGGTTAACAACTTATAGATGGGAAAAATAGGTAGAAAATCAAGCAACACAATATACCACAGCTTATCGCATACGCAGACCACCAAAAATGGACTAAACAACATTAATCAATAGAAGAGACGAAAGCCAAAACCCTCAAATGAACACAAGTATAAACTAGCATTCAAACAGGGAAGATTAGATATTCCCTATCGGGCCACCCAAGAGCAGCTCAGCACTGTTTTCCATCGATCATATGCCTTGCTTAAACAACTTTACCTGAGACCTCAGTTGATAACACCATTGCGACAGATGGAATTACGACATATTCCAAACCATCAAACCTAATTCCTTTTAAGTTTTTAACACTTCTGCTCTTCTTACTGAGTGCATCAGCTTTTCATTTCCCAAATTGAGCGGTATGTAGCCACTAGACACTTCAAGCAGACCCTTAAGGTGTGGTACCAGCACGTTCTTGGTAACCATATGCAAATCTTGGCAAAATTCACATAAGTTGCTCACATCCAAGGTTAAATCTAGTGATTCTGCTTTCATAGCCTAGAAGCCCTGCACGAACATGCTTGCCTTAGAAAGCACCAACGGGGGAGGATTTGCTTTCAACTGAAACTTAGGGCACTCCAACATCTCGACTGCAATAAAAGTTTCATCAAGCTAGCCCTTACATCTGCTGCCTTGACAACTTCTGCCAATTCAACTTCAATATCATCCGAGATTGATGCACACAAATGAAGAAGGTTGTTATCCCCTATGATGTCACTACCCAGGATGGATTTGATCACTTTCAGCTTGGCCACTTTGGAACAGTTAAATATATTTTTTAACCTGTGATCAAAGGCCCTCCTCTAGTAAAGAGGATCCCTTGACAATCCCAAACTCTTCTTGGCCATGAAGAACCAATCAACAAACAGCTACAAAAACTAGATGGGAACCACCCTAGGAAAGAAAAAACCAACATTCCAAACAACAATGAGCACCAAATGGAAAGAGGCTATATACCTTGGTACAATAGGAGTAATCATCAATGCTCATGAGAAGAGCCTTTAAGCCTTGGATCATACTTTTTCCCTATGGATAATCGATAAGATGATATGCATTCAAGGAAGGCAGTCCTCATCAATAAGTTGAGAGACCAATCCAGTCATTAATCTCATGACTTTACATGGAGGAGAACTTATAAATATCAATGCCCTTGCTAGCCATGAAGTTTGCCATGTTATTTTGTACTTTGTAGCAATGTACCACTTCATTCACTTCAAATTTATCTTTCCTATATAGGACTCCTCCAAGAATGGTTTGGAGCTTCCAATTAGGGCATAAAACTTTTTTTCAAAGCATTGATAACAATTAATGAGTCTTCCTATACTACAATATTCTGATATCCCTCAGAGTATACCATGATCATATCCATTAAAGAGCCTACCGTCCAGCTTCCTTATTGGTTTTGTGCCCAAGTGATTGGAGCCTCCAAGCACAAATGCACCCCAGGAGTCTTGAAATGCATATCCAACCCCTGCCGGATCGGGATCACCCCTAGATGGGCCATCAAAGTTGAGCTTGTCCCATTTGCAAAGGAACTTTCCATTTCCTTTTACTTCTATTAATCTCAGGAACAACTAACCCATCAATGGGAGGAAGGAAATTTTTTTGATTGTAATTTCTTTGAATCATTTGCAATATTAACACCATTTTTCATTCTAGAGAAACGCACATTGCTCACATCCCTGAAAGTTTTGTCTAAGCTTCCTGATCTACATGCTGAATCACATGGTGTTCAACGTGAAATAATGCAGAACTACAATTTTATAACTTACATACGAAGAAAATTTTACTGTACAAGAAATGAAAACATCTAGAGGTTATTATATTCCCTATTGGAAAGAAACATTTAGGGTGGGGATGGCTACTACAAACTATTTATCACAGCTGTTAAAAAATAATTCAGAAGGTTTTAGGACTATAGATGAATCATTGATGAAAAAAACTTGTGTGAGCTTTGCCTGTCTGCATAGCCCAACAAGTTGAATTCCATGGCCCTCAAATGGTATACGTAAATTCATCACCAGCAATTCATCTACGGGAAATTCACCGCGAGCAATTCATCGCCATGGAAAATTCACCAATGGAAAATTCACTACCAGCACTTCACCACAGCGGAAAATTAACCGCATTAATATTTGTTGCTAGCGGTGAATTTTGGTGAATTGCTAGCGGTGAATTTTACTTGGCGGTTATATTAACAAATATTAATGCGGTTAATTTTCCACCGTGGTGAATTGCTGGCGGTTAATTTTACTTGGCGGTGAATTTTCCGTCTGTGAATTTTCCATGACAGTGAATTGTTGGCGGTGAATTTTCCGTCGGTGAATTGTTGGCAGTGAATTTTCTTAGAGCCCCCTAAAACACATTTTGCTGGTTTGAAAATGTTAATCCTAAAAAAATTCTGCAACAATAATACTGATTTCATGTGAGAAAAACACATTTTGCTTCTTCACACTAGGGGTTTTGCAATTTTGCTCAAAATTTTAAGTTTCCAGGATCCGTGACTGTAAATTCCATGGCAAAGCAAGAGAGAAACATGAAGTGAAGGGTCCATGAATGTTTTGAGCAATAATTAGTTTTAGTTTCTATGACACATGGTGCAGAGTTGCAAACTCTTAAATTTGGATGTATAAAATTATCAATGCATGGGAAATGAAAATGTCTTGTCGTTTCAGAACTCATAGAGGACCATACATGAAGATTACACCAAAGAAAAAAGCTTTGTGTGAGCTCTACCTCTTGTGTATGGCAAAATTGTTTGAATTCTATGGCTGGATAGCGTTTTTTTTTGTTTTATTTGTAAGTTTGAGAGATACTTCTCAATCACTTGCATTAATAAGACATGTTCCACATTGGGGAAACACATTTTGCTTGTGGACAAATTATCTCAAAACTTTTAAGCTCCTTGAATTTGTTATTCTAAATAAATGATATCTTTGAAAATTGATGGAGAGTTTTAGGATTGTGATATGATTTACAAGAAATAGTGTGGAGAAACATACAAGTAAATTTACCCAAATAAGAAAATCATATTTTACAGGAAGTGCAAATGTCTTTTAGCTATCGCTTTTCGTGCTATTTGAAAAAAGTGCAGGGCAGGGTCCCATGGAAAGGGCTACTGCTTAAAGTTTGCAGCACTCATTTAAGAAATTTATTTTCAAATGGTAGCTAGAGTTTGTTCTGAATTCAAGTAACCTCGCGCTAAGATATGTAGTGATAAGTTGAGATGAAAATCTGTAAAAAGTTGTAGCTTTGTTCTGAAAGCTTTTGGCACAGACTTGTGAGATTTATTTCCAAATGGAAGCTTGCGTTTGTCCTGAATTTTGAGACTACTTTTACTAAATACTAAACAATAGGTGTAAATAGAAACTTGTAAAAACTTTTATTTAAGATGTCTAAAAATTTGAAGCACCCACTTATGTGATTTAATTCCAAAGGCAACCTATATTTGTTTCATATTACCAAAATATTTGATTAACATAAAGGAGGGGTAATTTTTTTATTAAAACAAGAAGTACAAAGCAAGGGCATTACATAGCCCTATCAAGCTCCACCAAGTGATCCAACTGTTGAGACAAATCCGGGGGTAACTAACCCTAGTCCACCAAATTCCAATCATGAATATGATCAGAAGCCCATTTAGCCAGACAATCAGCAACAACATTCCATTCTCTAGGAATATGAGTTGAAGTAACAAACTCCAAAGAAGCACCAAGGTTAGAGGTTAAGAATCTATTCAACAATCAAAGTCAAATGGCAGCTAACATCCTCTAAATGCCGCCTATTCAACAAGTTCACCACAACCTGGAATCAGACTCACATATGATCCTACGCCACCCCAATTGACAGCCACATTCCATAGTCGATAAAATGGCCCGAGCCTCCATTAAATTATTAGTATGAAGACCCTTATAAATAGAGAAGATAAATTGAACATCTCCAGAGTTGTCTCGACCAACACCATCAATTCCTGCATGACCCGGGTTTCCTCGAGAGGAGCCATCCGTGTTGATTTTTAAGACTCCTTGAGGTGGAGGAGACCATCTCCCCTCCCTATTTACCTTTGGGGTAGGATGTCTACATCTATTATGCATGAGCTGTCGTTGCGGAGGAGGAAGATGAAGACGATTACAACAACCAACATCATAGGGATACACTAATGCAGACAGATCACACTTAGCCGCAACAGTCTCTCCCACATAATGCAAAATTTTCCACCACAAGTGAGGGGCCACCAACATTACATCCTGAAAAATCCGACGATTCCTTTCCAACCAAATGTTCCAGATAATAAAGAATGGGCCAAGAGCCCAAGTAGCTTGAAGGTAAGAAGTAGAAACATGAGCCTTGCCCCACCAATCCACAAACTCAGCTAGCGAGGAAACATGCCAATAGGGCATATTCCACACCCTCCACCAGAAATACCAAATCTCTCTAGCATAGGAACATTGGAAAAAGAGATGGGAGACACTTTCCTCACAGTTACGACACAAAACACACATTGAAGGGCCTTGGAAACCTCACTTACATAAGTTATCCCAAGTAAGACATTGGTTTTGAGCAACTAACCATATGAAAAAATTGCACTTGGGCCATGACAACTTGTGCCAAACTTGCTTCCACCAAGGGACCTCAACATCCCCAAACAACTGCCTACCAAACTGTTTATAACCAGTAGACACAAAATATTTGATTAGTGTATATGGAAATTTCCAAAAAGTTATGGCTGAGTTGAAATCCACATTAGTTGCAAAAGAATTTTGAAGTTCCTCTCCAATGAGACCACTATGATTTTGAAATTTATGTAATGTTAAAAATTGAAAAAACACACAATGAACTTAAACTTCAATTCCTTTTTTGGTGAGTACTTAAAGAACAGTCAAGTCCTTATGTGATTATCATTTGTCCCTTTATTGTATTTTTCAAAAGGAGTACATAATTTTGGGTCTACCTGAGAAGAAAAGGAAGTTCCTTCAAAGAGATGACAATTCAAAACAAATGCCAACACTTAAAAATGATGGCTGTGAATCTCTCCTTTCCAATTCCACAAAGCACAGGTAGAGGAATCAATTCAATTAGTTCAAACTTTGAGTGTAAATGGACTAGAGGAAGGTAAAGGGAATACGATGACTACTAGTGAAGTGTAGGTGTTACTGAACATGAAGAGGCAAGGAAAAGCAAAGCATGATTCAAAGGTAATCCTATGTCCACAAGCAACCGCTTCCCACTTGGCTTGAATATTGTTCTCTATTAAATGTTAATCCAGTAGAATAACTGTAAGAGTTGGTGCTAAACAGGGTAGAATGGAAAAGATGGTTGTGTACATTAAGAAGCTCTGAGATTGTCGTCGAAAACTCTTATAGGAGGTTGTATATATTCTATAGAAATAGCAACTAATGTTCTAGATGGATGAATAGAGAAGAAAACAAGAAGCAAATGGTAAGTACTGTTTTTGTCTTTTGCTTTTATATGGAAGTAACTTCTAAGGTTGAAAACAAAAATATGTAATAATATGGGTTAGTTTTTGTTTCTCATATTTGTAAAAATATTAATTACTGGCCAAGCATATGCAAAATATTAAAGTGAAGGTATGGAATTAAAAGGTACTCAGCATTGAAATCGCCATTGCCAATTGTCTAGAATGTATTATATTTTTTCCTAAATAAGAGCAATAGGGTTTATGTTCTTGTATCAGCTGATGATGGCCGTCTATTTTTAGATACTTGCAGTGCCCTAGGTAGTCAACATTGAAATAACCATTGCCAATTATCTAGAGTATATCATTTTATTTGGTTAAGTAGGGAGGGAAATAGGCTTTGTGTTCATGTGTGACCTATCGATGGTTGTCTATTTTTAAAGATTTGCAGTGCCTCAAATAACTATTTCTACAATATGCTGGTATTAACACCTAAATGTCTTCCTTTCAATGGCCGGACTCTGCTCTGAAGCTTGAGAAGGAAAATCTCCAGGTCGGAGTAACGATGCTAAAGCAAAGTTGCTCCTCTCTAGGAGAGGTTGTGGCAAGCAATGCACAAAATATAGTTTATTTACTCTGCTACAGTGGATGTTTTTGAATTATAAATTAATTTTCATTTAGTTTATTCAATTCCTTGAGTTGGGCTTTTTGTAAAAAGTAGGCTAGATGGAATTTTTCGTTAATCCACGCATATGCTTAGCCTAAACACTCCTTCATTCAGGAATTCCTTATGGCCTATGCAAAGGATTTGGAGGCACTGCAAATTGTTGAGGAAGAATGAAGAAATATTTCTAACTTGATTGACAAACTTAAGAATGAAGTTTCAGTTTCAAATGATGAAGTGCAGAATCTATTTTTTTGGTGTATTCCATCTTACTGTGCTTTTGATTATACTTCTTATAAGAAATTCTAACTATTGCCAATTTAATTTCTCCTATTGGCGTTCACCTTCACTTGTTGGTTCTTATTTTTAGATAAAGTCGTTAAATGATATCAACAAACGATTGACTGAGTATAACAGAAGTTTATAGGTGTACAACAACAAGTGGCAAACTGATGTTGCCATTGCTACAGAAGAGAATTTGAAGAGAAAGTAAGAAAAAGTTGCTACTCTGCAGACTGAACTAGACAGTTGTAAGTCATTTGCATTGTGTCTTAATAATTTATTCAACATATTCTCTAAATAATTAAGGAACGTGCCCATAAGCTTTATAGTTTGGATTATATATATATATATTTACGAGCATCAATGTTAGAAATTTACAATGAAACTAGGTAACGTCTATTCAGCCATCAGGATTTATATTTGACTGTATTTATTAATTAATTGAAAATAAAAAATTATTTAATAAATATGGTCAAATGTGCAATTTGATGGCTGCATAGATAATTCGATGAAACCATACTCCTGCTCGAGTCAACTATGATGAGGCCATAAAGTAGCACGATGCCGTGGGAACTAACTCCTTTGTTGAAGTTACAACCTGGGAAGAGGTATTTTTTTCACTTTTAGTTGAAATTATTTGTTTTGTTATTTAAAAATTGGAAATGCTTTGTTTATTTCTTGCAACAATTTAGTAATACCCTATAATGCCCTATCAACAGGGCTCGTGACTTACGGTCAGCTGCGGGGTGAACCCGTATATTTATGTATTTATTTATTTATATAGATATGATTTATATATTTATATGTATTAATATATTTATCTATATATCAATTTGTTTATCTATGTATGTATTTATTTATGTATTAATGGTTTTATTTATATATGTATATATTTATTAATTATTTATGTATTTATATATTTATTTAAGTATGCATTTATTTATATATTTACTTTACAAATTTATATTTATGTAATTTATTTTACTAAATAAGTTGCACTCATCATAAATCTTTATATTTATGTATTTAAATTTATATATTTAAATATTTATTTATGTTTATGTATATAACTATTTATTTATATATTTAAATGTATATATATATTATCTAGACATTTAAATATTTATTTACTTTTTTACACACACATTTATGTAATTATTTATGTACTTATTTACGTATTTATTTATTTATGTATATATTTATATATTTATCTATTTATTATACATTTATATATGTATGTATTTATTTATTTATCTATGTATATGTTTATTTATCTATATATTTATGTATGTATTTATATATGTATTTTTTTATGTATGTATTTATTTATTTATCTATTTATGTATGTATTTATCTGTGTCTCTATGTATCTATATATTTATGTATTTATCTATGTTAATATTTACCTATGTATTTATATATGCATTTATCCATTTCTTTATTTCTTTATGTATTTATCTATGTATTTATTTATCTATAAATTTGTGTATGTGTATCTATTTATTTATTTTTATATATTTATCTATGTATTTATTTATGTATTTATTTATTTATGTATTTATCTATGTATTTATTTATCTATAAATTTAGGTATGTGTTTATGTATGTATTTATTTTTATATATTTATCTATATATTTAATTATGTATTTATTTATTTATGTATTTATCTATGTATTCACTATATATTTATATTTATTCTTACCTATGTCTTTATTTATGTGTATATATTTATCTATATATATTTGTATATGCATTTATATATGCATTTATCTATATATTTATTTATGTATTTATTTAACTTTATATTTATCTACGTATTTATCTATTTATCTATGTATTGACATATGCAATTATTTAAGCATTTATTTATTTATGTGTGTATTTTAGTGTTTATGTATGTATTTATATATTTATTTATTTATGTATGTATTTATTTACTTATTTATATATGTATTTATGTATACATTTACTTATTTATTTATTTATATATTTGTTTATTTATGTATTTATTTAATTATGTATGTATTTATGTGTTTATTTAATTATGCATGTATATATATATCATAGTTTGCTTCGGACTTCGAGTAGTTCGGTGACCCAAAATATGACTTCGGACTGGGACTTAGCACGGAACTCGGGAAAAAGACTCGGCAAGGACTTGGCAAAAAAAAAAACCGTAGTTTTACAAAAAAACAAGAACAAATTAATGCATTTAGAGAACATAAGAGCCTAATTTGATTATCAAACACTCATAATTCAAAGATTACACATGTCATATGATCATCAAACACTCAATAATTGAAATTTAATCATTCATAATTTCATAGTCATCAAATACTCATAGTTTCAATGTATAACAACATCATAAGTTTATAAATGTTTACATATAATCATGTTAAAAAGAAGAAAACATTAATAACCACATGTAGTCTACATCTTCCTCTTTCCCCTCCCAATGGTAGCCAATTTTGAAGGCCTAGAACTAGAAGGTGCCCGTGCTATAGTATCCAAATGAGGACTAGGAGATCGAGAAGGGGAAACATGATATTCAAATGTGTCTTCGTCGTCCTCCATGGCATCCAATCTTGCTGCTTCTTCTTCTTCTGCTGCTGCTCTCTCTAATTCAGCAAGATCCTCATCAGTAAGTAAGACATCAGCCTCATCATTTTGTTCATTAATAGTCCATTCACCATATGGATCAATGTCATCCAAGTCGATGGACTCATGTGAAACACCCTCCACCTTTCTAGTTCGAAGGCGAAGGTTGTACCGAACAAAAACTAAATCATTTAAGCGCTGCTGAGTCAACCTGTTTCTCTTCTTTGTGTGAATGTTCTCAAATAGACTCCAATTGCGTTCACACCCAGAAGCACTGCATGGCTGCGACAAGACACGTATGGCTAGCTTTTGAAGATTTGGTGTGCTAGCACCATAGTTTTCCCACCATAGATCTACAAAAACATGTTTAAAAAATATAAATATTAAGAAATAAGAATAAAGTAAAAAATCTATATGTAAGAATCAAGTTTCTAATTTCATTTTTTACCTGGTTGTTGTTTTCCTCTTCTTTCAATTGCTTGTTGGGAGGAAAAGAGTCTCCCCTCTGCACCCTTGTAAACCTTGAATAGATAAAAGAAAAAGTAAATCAAATATAGAAAATTCATAGATAGTCAAGGCTCAACATTGCAATTTCATAAATAAGATATAACAAATCTCACCTCCAACTCATCAAGCACCTTATCTCTCAGCTCATGATCAGGCACCATCCTATCAATGCATGTGACAAGACCATCCATGACCTCCTCATCCGCCTTAAATGTTTCTGAGAAGTAGAACTTCGGATTCAAGAAGTAGGCAAAGGCATGAATCGGCTGGTGGAGTTGGTGTGTCCATCTTCGATCAATGATGCGCCATATGATTTCATATTTCCTTTTGTTGCCACCATAGTAATGTGATATGGCCTCTTTGGCCCTATCCATGGCCTCATAGATGAAACCCATTGGCATGCCATCTCCATCCACCATACGAAGAACCCTCACCAAAGGTTCTGTCACCTAAAAAAATGAAAACAAATGTTAAATTATAACAAAATTAACCCCTCAAAAAATAAAAACAGCAAATAGATTATCATGTATAATTTTTTTTTGTGTGATTGCTACTTACCCCCATCAACTCCTCTCCATTTTTGATGAATGTCTCATCAAAAACTATGGCAACAATCCTCTCCCCTTCAGGTTTCTTGTAAAATGAGGACTCCTTCCAAGCATCGGACACGAACATTTGCTTGAGATGACCAATGGCACCAAGAATGCTTTGCAATGTGAGGAAGTGGCTAGCGAATCGTGTCACTCCAGGTCGCACAAGGTCCTTGCCATTTGTGAATTTCCTCATCAAAGAAAGCACCCAAGTATGGTTGTAGATAAATTTTGTAACATTTTTTGCATCTTCAACCACTCTTTTGACCCATGAAATCTTCCCAATGTCCTCTAGCAATAGGTCCAAGCAATGTGCAGCACATGGAGACCATACAATTGTGGGATACCTCTCCATAAGTAGTCTACCTGCAGCTACATAAGCAGCTGCGTTGTCCGTGATGATTTGGACAACATTATCAACTCCAACCTCTTGGACCACCTCATCTAATAGATTGCATAAAGTCTCAGCATTTTTGATTTCATGGGAGGCATCCATTGATTTTAGGAACACCAATCCACCATTAGAGGACACTAAAAAGTTAAGAAGAGTTCTATTTCGTCCATCTGTCCACCCATCAGATAAAATGCTGCAACCTTTTCTTCTCCAAAATTTCTTTTGCTCATCAACCACAAGCCGTGTATTCTTTACGGCTTCCTCTAGCAATGGCCCACTCAAATCTCTAGATGATGGGGTCTTAAACCCCTTTTCCTGCAACTGTAAGAGCGTTCACCAAACCTTCCCAATATGGGCT